>PJEM01018437.1:0-18852 GCA_004023845.1 Helogale parvula | reverse complement strand
AGCGGGAAGGGGGTCAAATAAGGAGAAGGAGTGAGGCAAATCATGACAGACTCTTGAATACTGAAAACTAACTGAGGGCTGAAAAGGGAGGGGGAAGGGTGAAGAAGGTCATGGTCATGGAGAGGGGCACTTGTGGGGAAGAGCACTGAGTGTTATATGGAAACCAACTTGGCAATAAACTATTTTTTAAAAATCTGTGCTAGAGTTGTTTTGGGTAAAATATATAATATTCCTTGCTCAGTGCCTAGAAGGTAGTAAGCACTCACCAAATGTTAGCTATTTACAAGCTTTATGCACCAAACTATATAGAAGAAACTGAGGATTTAGGGAGGCAAAGGGAGAGTGGCTCCCAGAAATCTGTCCCAGGCATCCCACTTCCAAGCTCCCTCCACAAGTGTTCCAGGTGTGCTAGGTGCAAAGCTGGTGCTGTGCCAAATAAGGGAAGGAGTAGGGTCCAAATTCCCTGGGCTGGGATGAGAGAGGGATGTGAAGTAACTACAGAATGGGGGCAATGTTGAGAGGAATGGGTAGTGGTTACAACCCCCAGGCTTTGGACAGGAGCCAGATTTAGGGCAGAAAGGAAAGAACTCCGCCCACATGGGTTGTGTAATGAATCTTCTGTAAAGAGTTCAGGCAATAGAGAATAACATTGGAGTAATAGGTTAAATGGGCAAGGAACAGGGCAGGAGGAAAGGGGCACCCTCAGAGGCTGCCTTCTAAAGACATCTTCCTGAAGATATTATGGGTTTTTTTGTTATATGAATTTTGGGTGGAAACTGACTTTGGGGAGACAATCAGGAACAAGTAAGAGATTAAATTGGGAAACGAGTTAGGGAGGGGGAGGGAGGCAAATCATGAGAGAGTCTTGAATACCGAAAACAAACTGAGGGCTGAAGGGGGAAAAGGGAAGGGGATTGATGGACATGAAGGACGGCACTTGTGGGGAAGAGCACTGGGTGTTATATGGAAACTAACTTGACAATAAACTACTAAAAAAATACTCACAAGTATCCCTCATTTCATTAGCACTGAGGGCAGCAGCTGTATTTCTAGCTGATTCACAGTCTCGATGGGCTGTGCTATAGACACTTATTCTGCTGTCCTGAGCCCGCAGTCACTATCAGGAAAGAGAGTCAGGGTAGAAGGAAATTGAGAAGTGGCTTGGCACAAACTGCAAGCTTACAATCCTCAGGAAAGGATGGGTGCCAATGTCCTGGACCACAGCTCTTCCGGGAGGCTGCCTGCCTTCAATTTTCCCCTCAGTTTTCTGTAATGCCCTTATTACCTTTCAGACCGAACGTCTCATGAATTCTACAGATTAATGGCTTCCTGCATAGGTGAGTACAGTCTTACTGGATCATCCCCTGGTTTGCCATAAAGTATTCATTTGGCTGAGATTAAACAAGACTGTGGTGACTGGCACCAAAGTCACACCCCTCAACTCTGAATTGCAACTCATTTTTTTTCCACCTATCAAACTGAGTCTTTTTTTTTAATAGTTTATTTTCAAATTGGTTTCCATAATACACCCAGAGCTTCTCCCCACAAGTGCCCCCCACCATGACCTTCACCCCCTTCCTTCCCTCCTCCTCCCCCTTCAGTCCATGGTTCGTTTTCAGTTTTCAACAGTCTTTCATGATTTGTGTCCCTCACTCTCCCCAGCTCTCTTTCCCTCTTCCCCTCCTCTGTTAGGTTTTTCCTGTTAGACCTATGAGTGCAAACATATGGAATCTATCCTTCTCTGCCAGACTTATTTCGCTTAGCATGACACCCTCGAGGTCCATCCACTTTGCTACAAATGGCCAGATTTCATTCTTTCTCATTGCCATGTAATACTCCATTGTATATATATACACAACATCTTCTTGATCCACTCATCAGGTGATGGACATTTAGGCTCTTTCCATGTTTTGGCTATTGTAGAAAGTGCCGCTATGAACATTGGGGTACATGTGCCCCTATGCATCAGCATTTCTCTATCTTTTGGGTAAATCCCTAGCAGTGCTATTGCTGGGTCATAGGGGAGTTCTCTCGATAGTTTTTTGAGGAGCCTCCACAGTGTTTTCCAGAGTGGCTGCACCAGTTTACATTGCCACCAACAGAGTAGGAGAGTGCCCATTTCTCCACATCCTCGCCAGCATCTACATTCTCTTGATTTGTTCATTTTAGCCCCTCTGACCGGTGTGAGGTGGTATCTCAGTGTGGCTTTGATTTGCATTTCCCTGATGATGAATGATGCTGAGCATCGTTTCATGTGCCTGTTGGCCATCTGGATGTCCTCTTTGGAGAAGTGTCTATTCAGATCTTCTGCCTATTTCTTCACTGGATCATTCATTTTTCATGTATGGAGTTTAGTGAGCTCCTTGTATATTTTGGATACTAGCCCTTTATCTGATATGCCATTTGCCAATATCTTTTCCCATTCTGTCGGTTGCCTGTTAGTTTTTTTGATTGTTTCCTTTGCCTTGCAGAAGCTTTTTATCTTGATGAGGTCCCAGTAGTTCATTTTTGTTCTTGATTCCCTTGCCTCTGGGGATGTGTTGAGGAAATTGCTGCGGTTGAGGTCAAGGAGGCTTTTTCCTGCTTTCTCCTCTAGAGTTTTGATGGTTTCCTGTCTCACATTCAGATCCTTTATCTATTTTGAGTTTATTTTTGTGAATGGTGTAAGAAAGTGGTCTAATTTCATTTTTCTACATGTTGCTGTCCAGCTCTACCAACACCACCTGTTGAAGAGGCTGTCTTTTTTCCATTGGATACTCTTTCCTGCTTTGTCAAAGATTAATTGGCCATATCCTCAATGGGGAAAAACTGAGAGCTTTCCCCCTGAAATCTGGGACACGACAGGGATGTCCATCTCACCGCTGTTGTTTAACATAGTGTTGGAAGTCCTAGCATCAGCAATCAGACAACAAAAGGAAATAAAAGGCATCAAAATCGGCAAAGAAGAAGTCAAACTTTCCTTTTTCACAGAAGACATGATACTCTACATGGAAAACTCTATCGACTCCACCACAAGCCTTCTAGAACTGATCCATGAATTTAGTAAAGTTGCATGGTACAATGTACAGAAATCAGTTGCATTCTTATACACCAAAAATGAAGCAACAGATAGAGAAATCAAGAAACTGAACCCATTCAAAATTGCACAAAAAACCATAAAATACCTAGGAATAAACCTAACCAAAGATGTAAAAGACCTGTATGCTGAAAACTATAGAGGACTTATGAAGGAAATTGAAGAAGACACAAAGAAATGGAAAAACATTTCTTGCTCATGGATTGGAAGAATAAACATTGTTAAAATGTCATTATTACCCAAAGCAATTTACACATTCAATGCAATCCCCATCAAAGTAGCACCAGCATTCTTCTCAAAGTAGAACAAACTATCTTAAAATTTGTATGGAACCACAAAAACCCCGAAAAACTAAAGTAATATTGAAGAAGAGAATCAAAATGGGAGGCATCACAATCCCAGACTTTAGCCTCTATTACAAAGCCGTCATCATCAAAACAGTATGGTATTGAATTGCACCTCATTATTCTTAAGATAAAACCCTCACCTCTGGAGTGACTGGGAGAATAAGTTGGTTGAGGATGTGACTCTTCATTTGGATTCAGGTCATGATCCCAGGATCGTGGGAGACCACAATGGGCTCCACACTGAGCATGGAGCCTGCTTAAGATTCTTTCTGTCCCCGCCCCACTCTCCAGCTCATGATCACTCTCTCTCTTTCTCTCCCTCTCTTTCTCAAAAATAAAATACCCTCACCTCTTCCTAATGGTGGTGAGATCCCTCCTGTAGCTTAGCCTCTTCCCCATCACTTCCCAGTCCTCAAGAATGATCTCAGCCTGACTTTTCACTGAAGTCCTTCTCTGATCAGTGTCCTGCTCTGTTTCCACCTTGGTCTCTCAGCTGTCATGACCACTTGCTGTGAACCAGTATTTGCAAAGAAACCTTTTTGAAATGCATTTACCCTCCCTACTTTGCCCAGCGTGCCCTTTTCCTCATTCCCTGGGTTTCTCCCAAATTCCCAGATGACTTTTGGGAGTACCTGTCCCCACACACCCCCATTGTGGAACAGGGTACGGTTTGCTCCTGTCGAATGGGCAGACATGGTTCCAGCACTAGCGCTTGCTGACCCCAGCCTTCCACTATGACATTCTGAAGCCCTATGGGGGACTCATGACTGACTCTGTCCGTGTGATGCTGGTAAGTCCATTCCACGCTCACCTGCACACTCACACCTGCAGCACAGTTCACAGAGTCCAGTCTCAGGCCAGTGTGTCCCACAGACATCCATCAGGCACTGCCCCCCAAATCATGCCCTTATACCTTACTATGAGACAGGGCTCCCCAGGGTGGATAGGACAGGAATGTCCCAGGCACCAGCTTACCTCCACTCTGTGCTCATTGTCCACAGAAGAGAGAGTCATGGTGGACCCAGGGTCCCTTCTCCTCCCACATCATGTCTTTAGCTTGGATAGGAAGAGCAGTCAATCCCCCTGGACAACAGGACAGTGGCCCTGGCTGGCCAGGGCAGTAGCAGCTTTAATGGCAGGTGAACACCCCTGGATGTCACTGAAGTGAGCTCTGGGATGGGGCTGAAGGCTTCTGTGTGGATTTTAGCCACTCCATGGAAGGAAATGGAGACCAGGTCTCAACACCCAGGGCTGGGTTGCACCATGATATCACCCTATTTCTCACTAACGGTGCTCAGCTGACATTTGCTGAACAAAAAGAAATGTGGCCCCTGATATCGCTTCCTTAGGAACCTTGATACTGACCCCTTAGCATTTCTCCTGCTTTGACACTTGCTCCCTAATGTGGGACTTCACCTGTTTCTTTTTTTTTAATTTATTTTAATTTTTTAAATTTATAGTTTATTGTTAAGTTGGTTTCCATACAACTCCCAGTGCTCCTCCACACAAGTGCCATCCTCCATGACCATCAGCCCTCAGTTTGTGCTCAGCATTCAAAAGTCTCTCATCATTTGCCTCCCTCCTTGTCTCTTACCATTTTCCCCACCTTCCCCTTCCCAAGGTCCTCTGTTAGGTTTCTTCTGTTAAAACTATGAGTGAAAACATATGGTATCTGTTCTTCTCTGCCTGATTTATTTCGCTTAGCATGACACCCTCAAGGTCAATCTACTTTGCTATGAATGGCCAGATTTCCTTCTTTCTCATTGCCATGTAGTATTCCATTGTATATATAAACCACATCTTCTTGCTCCATTCATCGGCTGGTGGACATTTAGGCTCTTTCCATGATTTAGCTATTGTTGACATTGCTGCTATGAACATTGGTGTGCATGTGCCCCTATGCATCAGCACTTCTTCATCTCTTGGGTAGATCCACAGCAGTGCTATTGGTGGGTCATAAGGGAGTTCTATTGATAGTTTTTTGAGGAACCTGCACACTGTTTTCCGTTGCAGCTCTACCAGTTTACATTCCCACCAATAGGGTAGGAGGGTGCCTGTTTCTTCACATCCTCACCAGCAACTATAGTCTCTTGATTTGCTCATTTTAGTGACTCTGACCGGTGTGAGGTGGTATCTCAGTGTGGTTTTGATTTGTATTTCCCTGATGATGAGTAATGCTGAGCATCATTTCATGTGCCTGTTGGCCAGATTCTTGGACTGGTGGCTCATAGCCATCAGCTTGTTCAACTTCAGCACTGGTCTCATCCCCCAGTAGTTTTTCCAGAACTACTTCCGTCACCACGAAGCTCCATGAGCTTTTCCAATTCAAACTTGGGCTTCTTGAGCATTTTTACTTTTCTAATGAAGACATCATAGAGTGGATAAGCAGACTGGCAAGCCTTCTCTATGTCTTTTTCTGCTGCTGTCTAGAATCAGTTTATTGACCACTTTTGTCAAGTCATTTGTCTGCACCTCTCGGGTCATGATTTCCATCATCTTTTTCTGAATTTGCCAGACCTGTGTTACTGAACATTAGAGGTTTTCTGAATTTGATTGTTGTGTTTCTTAGTAAAATCAACACAAAAGAGATGAAGCAAATACCCACCAGTAGTCTTGAGGTCAACATGAGCCTCAATCATGGTCTGCCATTTTTTGACCATGGAGCAGATTTTGTCCCAGGTAAGATCCATGCCATGGAAATTAGTCAGGCAGTTTTTTCCCTGAGCATCTTCAGTAATCAGGTTGAATTTCCTAAATGCAACTTCATCATTCTGCAGATCAGCAAGGCTTACTTCAAACACACGACCCTTGAAAGCATCAGATGTGATTTTTGTTTCTTGAGTTCTCATGACTAGTGTTTTTTCAATATTTCTTATATTAAACCTTGCCAGTCCTTTACATTATACCAATATTTCTTTGAAAATGGGTCAACCACTTTCTTCTTGGCTCCCTTTTTGCTGCCTTTCGTAAGGCACTTGTTCTTGCTGACCGCCATGATGCTGCTTTCTTTTTCTATTTTGAATGATAGGCTTGCTGGGTAAAGGATTTTTGGCTGCATATGTTTTTCTGTTCATCATAATGAAGATTTCCTGCTATTCCTTTCTGGCCTGCCAAGTTTCAGTAGATAGGTCTTTAACTACTCTGATAGATTTCCCTTTGTATGTTAGGGCCCTTTTATCCCTAGATGCTTTCAGAATTCTCTCTTTATCCTTATATATTTGCCAGTTTCACTATGATATGTCATGCCAAAGGTTGATTCAAGTTATGTCTGAGGGGAGTTCTCTGTGCCTCTTGGATTTCAATGCCTATTTCCTTCCTCAAATTTGGGATGTTCTCAGCTGTGATTTGATCTAGCACCCCTTCAGGACCTTTTTCTCTTTCTTCTTCTTCTTCAGGAATTCCTATGATATGGATATTGTTCTGTTTGTATCACTCAGGTCTCAAATTCTCCTTTTGTACTCCTGAATCAATTTCTCTCTTTTTTCTTGGCTTCCTCTTTTTCTATAACTGTCTTGTAATTCACCTATTTTCCTCTCTGCCTCTTCAATCCATGTGGTGGCCACCTCCATTTTATTATTCACCTCATTTATATCAGTTTTTAACTCATCCCAGCTATTTTAAATGTCCTTAGTCTTTGTATCAATAGTTTCTCTGATGCCTTCCATGCTTTTTTCAAGCCCAGTGATTGATTTTATGACAATTGTTCTAAATTCTTGCCCAATTATGTTGCTTATACCTGTTTTGAGCAGTTCTGTGGCTGTGACTTCTTCCTGGAATTTCTTTAGAGGAGGGTTCTTTCGTTTTGTCATTTTTGCTAGCTTTCTGTCTCTTGTCAGCTTTAAAAGCTCATTGTGCACTGTGCACCTGTTAGTATTGCTCTGTTAAAGGAGGCTTATATTTCGTTTCAGGAAATATTCTTTTAATGGTGTCTCTCAGTGTCTCTTGTTGTGCCTTTGATTATTTTATTTCCCTACTCAGTGATATTTGGGACTTTCTACCATGTGTACTTTGGCTTGTTTCTTAAGGTAGCCCTGAAAAGGAAAACAGACAAACACACAATGAACAAAAGCATGCAAACCCACAGACAAATCAAATAAACAAGAAAACCAAATGAGGAAAGTAAAAAAAAAAAGAAAAGAAAAAGAAAAAGAGGGGGACTAAAGCAATAAAAGACAAAGGGCAGCCTAAAAGTGTAAAATCAGTGGAGGGGAGAGATAAGAATCAGATAAGGGAAAACATATCTGAATGGCAATGCATCAATGGTGGTCTTTCCTGGGCTTCAGGGGGTATAAGGAGAAAAAGGAAAAAAAAAAAAAAAAGGAAGCTCTCCAGCACGGATGGGCATGGCTTAGCATAGCTATGTCTCCTGGGCTGCTCTCTGAGCACCCCCAACCCTTGGTGGTTGTGGGGAGAAGAATGGCAGTGTCCAATTCCTTTCTCAAACCAAGCATTGCAACCCACTCTTTTGGGTCTTATCTCCCTGTGCCATGGGAGGGCCAAGTTGTATTTTCCAGGCCTGCCTCAGTTCAAAGTCCCAGTCCATGCACTTTTATGCTACCACAGATGAGATGTACTTGCTTTGGTGGCTGGCTTCTTAGCCAGGATCTTGTAGGGGGAGGGAGCATTTTCTCTAGGTGCTGGCAGGGATTTATGCTGCTGCTGCTGGAGGCGAGGTGCATGCCCTCACAGACCACTGCTGACCCCCAGCCCCCAGCCAGGATAGCGATTGCGTAGGGGGAGGGATCAGTTTTTCTTGGCTCAGGCCAGGATTTGTGCTGCCGCTGCCTGAGGCAAGGTGTGGTACCTGAGGCTAGGGGTGCAGCAGGTGGCAAAGTGCACGCACTCACAGACACCGTTGTGGACTCCCAGCCCCCAGCCAGGATAGTGATCACATAGGGGACGGGAGCAGTTTCTCTTGGAGCTGGCTGGGATTCGCACTACTGCTGCCTGAGGTGCTGGGCAGTGCCAGCAATGAGCTGCGCACTCCTTCAGCCAAAGCGCGCCCTGGCCTCCTCTGCTGCCAACTCCTTGCAGGGATCGCCTAGGGGTGGGGGTTATTTTTTCCCTGCTGGCACCCGGGATTCTGGATTCGTGCGGCCAATGCTGGAGGTGAGATGGGCCATGGAAATGAGGTGTGTGCTCCCGGTCCGCAGGAGAGGCCGAAGTGTGTGCCCCTGGAGCTGCCACCACCATGGCTGCCGACTCCCTGCCGGGATGGCCCAGGGATGGAAGCTGTTTTTTCCCATGTGCCACCCGGGTTCGGGATTTGGGCTACTGAGCAGTTATATATGGAGTGAGAGTTTTTCTCTCCATCCCGGGTTAAGTTCTCTACCTCTTCTTTAGAGACAGTACTATGAGTGTGTTCAGTCTCTTTCTCTTCCCTTTGTCTCTCAGGGGCTCCACCCACTTTCCCTGTGTTGGGCTGGGGCTCCCACCTCACCTGCCTATCTTGGGCTGGCTCGTTTTCCAATCTCCCCAGTTTGCAAGCACTCACTCACTCAGGCATCTTTGAGGTTATCTTCTTTCTGGAGTCTGTATTTTCTCCTTCCTCTCTTGCAGATGACAGTAATGTTTTTCTCAGTTCGATAGATGTGGGCGGACGAAGTTTACAGAGCTCCCTTCCTCTCCACCATCTTGGCTCCTCCCTCTCCTTTTATTTTTTTTTAACTTGGATATCCTTCCTTAAGGTATTCTTTATTTTAAAGTAGTTTATTGTCAAATTAGTTTCCATACAACACCCAGTGGTCTTCCCCACAAGTGCTCTCCTCCACCACCTCCACCTCTTTTCCCCCCTCCCCCTTCAGCCCTCAGTTCGTTTTCAGTATTCAATAGTCTCTAAAGTTTTGTGTCCCCCTCTCTCCCCAATTCTCTTTCCCTCTTCACCTCCCCCTGGTCCTCCATTAGGTTTCACCTGTTCTCCTGTTAGACCTATGAGTGCAAACATATGGTATCTGTCTTTCTCTGCCTGACTTATTTCGCAATTGCATGAAAAACCATAAAATACCTAAGAGTAAACCTAACCAAGGATGTAAAAGACCTATATGATGAAAACTATAGAAAACTTATGAAAGAGATTGAAGAAGACACCAAGAAATGGAAAAACATTCCCTGTTCATGGATCAGAAGAATAAACATTGTGAAAATGACAGTACTACCCAAAGCAATCTACACATTCAATGCAATCCTCATCAAAATTGCACCAGCGTTCTTCTCAAAGCTAGAACAAACTATCCTCAAATTCGTATGGAACCACAAAAGACCCCAAATAGCCAAAGTCATACTGAAGAAGAAAACCAAAATGGAAGGCATCACAATCCCAGACTTTAGCCTCTACTACGAAGCTGTCATCATCAAGACAGTATGGTATTGGCACAAAAACAGACACATAGACCAATGGAATAGAATAGAGAACCCAGAACTGGGCCCACAAATGTAAGGCCAATTAATTTTTGAACAGCCAGGAAAGAGTATCTGATGGAAAAAAGACTGCCTCTTTAGCAGGTGGTGCTGGGAGAACTGGACAGCAACATGCAGAAGAATCAAGCTAGACCACTTTCTTACACCATACACAAAAATAAACTCAAAATGGATGAAGGAACTGAGTGTGAGACAGGAAACCATCAAAATCCTCTAGGAGAAAGTAGGAAACAACCTCCTTGACCTCAACTGCAGCAATTTCCTATTCAACACATCCCCAAAGGCAAGGGAAATGAAAGCAAAAATGAACTCTTGGGACCTCATCAAGATAAAAAGCTTCTGCACTACAAAGGATACAATCAAGAAAAGTAACAGGCAACCGACAGAATGGGAAATGAGTTGCAAATGACATATCAGATAAAGGGCTAGTATCCAAAATCTACAAGGAACTCACCAAACTTCACACCCAAAAAACAAATAACCCAGTGAAAAAATGGGCAGAAGACATGAACAGACACTTCTCCAAAGAGGACATCCAGATGGCCTACAGGCACATGAAACAATGCTCAATCAACATCACTCATCATCAGGGAAATACAAATCAAAACCACACTGAAATACCACCTCACTCCAGCCAGAGTGGCTAAAATGAACAAATCAAGAGACTATAGATGCCGGCGAGGATGTAGAGAAAGAGGCACCCTCCTACACTGTTGGTGGGAATGTAAACTGGTGCAGCTGCTCTGGAAAACAGTATGGAGGTTCCTCAAAAAACTATCCATAGAACTCCCCTATGACCTAGCAATAGCACTGCTAGGGATTTACCCAAGGGATACAGAAGTGCTGATGCATAGGAGCACATGTAACCCAATGTTCATAGCAGCAATGTCAACAATAGCCAAAACATGGAAAGAGCCTAAATGTCCATCACCTGATGAGTGGATCAAGAAGATGTGGTATTTTTATACAATAGAGTTTTATATGGCAATGAGAAAGAATGAAATCTGGCCATTTGTAGGAAAGTGGATGGACCTCGAGGGTGTCATGCTAAGCGAAGTAAGTCAGGCAGAGAAAGACAGATACCATATGTTTGCACTCATAGGTCTAACAGGAGAACAGGAGAAATCTCCTTCTATTTTGAATGACAGGCTTGCTAGATAAAGGATTTTTGGCTGCAAACTTTTTCTGTTCATCACATTGAAGATTTCCTGCCATTCCTTCCTGGCCTGCCAGGTTTCATTAGATAGGTCTGTAACCACTCTGATAGGTTTCCCTTTGTATGTTAGGGCTCTTTTATCCCTAGCTGCTTTCAGAATTCTCACTTTGTCTTTATATTTTTCCAGTTTCACTATGATATGTCTTGCCAAAGTCGATTCAAGTTATGACTTAAGGGGGTTCTTTGTGCCTCTTGAATTTGAATGTCTATTTCTTTCCCCAGATTCAGGAAATTCTCAGTTACTGTTTGATCTAGCACCCCTTCAGGACCTTTTTCTCTTTTTTTCTTCTTTAGGAATTCCTTTGATATGGATATTGTTCTGTTTGACTGTATCACTCAGGTCTCGAATTCTCTTTTCCTGCTCTTGGATCATTTTCTCTCTTTTTTTCTCAGCTTCCTCTTTTGCTATAACTGTGTCTTCTAATTCACCTATTCTTCTCTCTGCCTCTTCAATCTTTGAGGTGGCTGCCTCCATTTTATTATTCACCTCATCTATAGCCTTTTTTTTTAACTCATTACAGCTATTTTGAAAGTCCCTAGTCATTGTATCAGTAGCTTCTCTGATGCTTTTTTCAAGCCCAGCGATTAATTTTATGACAATTGTTCTAAATTCTTGTTCAGTTTTGTTGCTTAGATCTGTTTTGAGCAGTTCTGTGGCTGTGACTTCTTCCTGGAATTTCTTTAGAGGAGGGTTCTTTCGTTTTGTCATTTTTGCTAGCTTTCTGTCTCTTGTCAGCTTTAAAAGTTCGTTGTGCACTGTGCACCTGTTAGTATTGCTCTGTTAAAGGAGGCTTACTGATTGTCCAGGGCCCGTCGTTCCAGGAAATATTCTTTTAATGGTGTCTCTAAGCGTCTCTTGTTGTGCCTTTGATTATTTTATTTCCCTACTCAGCGATATTTGGGACTCTCCATTATGTGTACTTTGGCTTGTTTCTTGGAATAGCCCTGAAAAGGAAAATAGACAGACAAACACCCAGGGAACAAAAGCATGCAAACGCACAGACAAATTAAACAAACAAACTAACTAACTAACTAACTAAAAGGGGAAAGGAAGAAAAGAAAAGGAAGGGAGAGAAAGGAGAAGAAGCAAAGAAAATAATAAAGTGGGGCAGAGGCAACAAAGGACAATGTAGTGTAAAAGTGTATAACCAGTCGAGGGGAGAGATAAGGATGAGATAAGGGAGAATATATCTGGATGGCAAGAGAAAAAAAAACAAGAGGGAGAAAGGAAAAAGGAAAATAAAGGGTAGAAATAAAAAAATTTTAAAAAGAGTAAAAAAAGTATTAATAATAAAAAATAAATACAAAAAAGCAGCAGCTCCCCCTTGCAGATAGGCTTGGTTTGGTGTAGGTAGGTCTGCAGGGCTACTCTTGGAAGCCCTGGGTTGGTGGTTGTGGAGAGAAGTATGGCAGTGCCCCAACCTCTGCTCAAACTAAGCACTGCAAGCCACTCTTATGAGTCTGATCTCCTTGTGCTGTGAGCGAACCAAGCTGTATTTTGCAGGCCCACCTCTCTTAAAAATCCTAGTCCATGCACTTTAATGCTACCACATATGAGATGTACTCACTTTGGCTGCCGACTTCTTAGTCAGGATCTCGTAGGGGGAGGGATCTGTTTCTCTTGGTGCAGGCTGGGATTTGCACTGCTGCTCCCTGCCAGAGGCGAGGTGTGTGCCCAAGGCCACTGCCTGCCTCAACTGCCTGCCGGATCATATAAGGGTGGGGGCTATTTTTCCTGGTGCCACCCGGGGTTCTCGCTGTAGCTGCTGGAGGCACGGTGTGCTCCAGTGGGCGGATGCCTGCCTCCCAGCTGGGATCGCGCAGGAGGAGGGGACTGTATTTTTTCTGTGCCGTCCTGGGTCAGTGCTGATGCCGCTGAGCCCAAGGAAGAAATCACCAGGTATACGGGACAGGTTTCTCTCCCTGAGCTCAGTGGTTATACATGGGGTGAGAGTTTTTCTCTCAATCGCGGGTTAAGTTCTCTACCTCTTCTCTAGAGACAGTACTATGAGCGTGTTCAGTTTGTCTTTCTCTTCCCTTTGTCTCTCAAGGGCTCCGCGCACTTTCCCTGTGTTGGGCTGGGGCTCTCACCTTCCTGCCCCTCCCGGGCTGGCCCGTTTTCCAATCTCCCCAGTTCGCACTCACTCACTCAGGCATCTTTGAGGTTGTCTTCTTTCTGGCGTCTCTATTTTCTCCTCCCACTCTTGCAGATAAGAGTAATGTCCTTCTCAGTTTGATAGATGTGGGCGGACAAAGTTTACAGAGCTCCCCTCTCCGCCATTTGCCTACTCTCCAATGACTGCTACATTTAATGACATGGTGTGCCCTACATATGTTCACAAAAACAACCCTGCATAGTAAGGCTTGCATTTATGTCGATATGTGGGATCGGTGCCTGAAACAGAATCTTGCTTCTGGGAAACACTGGGTCAAATAGAGCAAACCTGAAATGTCCCGTGCAGCATTTGGGGGTTGCCACCTATGAGCTGCAGCTTGGTTTTCAACAAATGGTTCACAGCAAAATCTCTGGGGTAGTACTTCCTGGGCTGAATGCTGGCTCTCCCTCTTACAGCTAGGAGGATTCTGAACAGACAGCGAAGCTCTTTGTGCTTTGGTTTTCTTGCTTTGTCTTGGGGATTTTTGTTAAAAAATCCGATCTGTAGGGTGGATGTGGAGAAAACCTGTAAGGTTTCTTTCTCGGTGCCTGGAACATAGTATTGCTCACTAAATGTTACCTACACCAAGCATTATATTCCCAACTTTATAGAGGGAACCAAAGTCTCTGGTAGGCAGTGACAGTGTGACCCCCCCCCCCCCGAATTACACCCCAGGTTGTCCCACTTTGAAGCTCTCTCCACAACTGCTCCTTCTCTGCCAGGTGCAAAGCAGGCACTAGGACAATAAGGGAAATTGTCCAGCTCCAAGATCCCTGACCTAGGACCACAGAGGGATGGAAAGTAACAATACTAAGTTGAAAGGATTGGGTAATGTGGTTATGTCCCCTGGGGTTTGGACAGGCGTCCAGGATTTACAGGAAACAGGAAAGAACACCAGTCCAAGGGTTGTGAAATAAGTCTCCTGTCATGAGGTTGAGCAAAAGAGGACTTTAGAGGACAGAACTTGGAGTAATTTGGGAAAAGGACTATTATCCCACCTTCCCACAGGAGAAACGGAGGCTAAGAGAGTCTAATTTGCTGGTTTCTTTTGTTATGAGTGTGCCCTTGGGCTGGGGGACTGTCTAGAGTCAGTGCTCTGTACCAGCACTTCAGCTGCAGGCACAACTGGAGTGCGGACAGTGACAAGCATGGGAATCATTACTGAGGCAGCTGAGGCAGTTGGTCTGGAGATGCCTTGATTCTAATCCAAGCCGCTACTCTCAGTGGCGGTTCTCCTGTGGCCACATCACACTAGCTCCCTGTAAGACTTTTACTCTGAAAAGGAATAATAAGCCAACCAAGCATGTGTTCTCAATTTGGTAACTGGAATGTGGTCTGTAGTCAGGGCTCATGTCTCTGTGGGCAGCTACGTCACATCAATTAGTACACCTTAGTATATGCGAACTTAGGAGGTGGTCCTGAAATATTGGATGAAAAATTGAGACAATGGCAAGAGGGAGTTTGCTGGCCCTGGTCTCTGTCTGCTGAGAAAGCGTTCCTCTCAGTTTCCCAAGGTGGACCCTTACAGTTAATGAACTACTGAGGCCTAGACTGATTTTTATCTCCTCCCTTTTCTCCACTTCCAGGTGGGCAGGGCAATCCTTCCTGGACTGACAGGGCTGGGGTGCTCAGGGAAGGTCAGTCACAGTCAGGGACAGTCAGCAGATCCAACTGTCTCTGCACCATGAGTGTCTCTGTGCTGAACCTCACCAGACCCCAAGGCAGTGTCTCTGGGTCCTCCAAGTGGCCTCCCTGCTAGGCCTGGCTCTGCTGTTGCTCAAGGCAGCACAGCTCTGCCTGCGCAGCCTGCTCAAAACTGTCTAACACTTCCTGTCCCCTCCTTCCCACTGGCTCTTCGGGCACATCCAGGAGGCAGAAAGAAGCTGTTCCAGGGGTGGGGAGGACAGAGCAGGCATGGAATCTCAGAGCATCCTCCTGGTCAGCTAATGCATCACACACAGGCTTCTTGTATGACAGCAGGTGTGTCTAGCTTACCTCTCAGACCTCAGTGTCCCATGCCAGCCCTGGAGCTCAGCCCCTTCATGAAAGCCTGTGCTGGGATCCAATGGCCGGTCTGAGCCTCTTTCCTTAGGCAGATCTGCAGGCTGTGGAGCAGCTTTTTTCTTTGAGGACAATGGCTGCTCCTTCCTGAGTCTTCCCCTCCAGGCTGAGCAGCTCTGGCTCTTCTCTCAGAACATACTTCCTGATGCTTCCCTGTCCCTTGCTATTCAAACCCAAACTTTCGGCCTGACGTTGAGCCACCTGAGACCCAGACATTAGAAGTTTCCCAGGCTATGGAGACCATAGACAGGAATCTCAGAAAGTGTCAGATCAAAGGAAAATAGGGTCAACAGCTAGACTAGGGATCATGTCGAGTGTAGGGAACAACCAGCCTGGGTGCCCAAGATGGTGGATGTTTCAGACTAGGGGTTTCAGTGCTAGAGCCCTGACAAGTCACTGGCACACAAGAGGATGTTCCTAGGATAGGACAGGAAAAGAGCACTGACACTGAATTCCACCATTCACAGAATCTGTTTACACATCAGCTCTCATTTCCCAAGCCCAGCACTATGTGCTCCATGGGCTGAGGATGTCACCCCCTTCCAGCACCCCAGTGCCTGGCACAAAGCTGACCCTGAGGGATGCTTGACTCAGGTTGTGCAGTGACAGGGGAAGGAGCAGCTTGGGGTGACTGGGTGGAGATAGTGCCTACCCAACCAGCTCTGTCAGCACTGGTCCCTGAGGGAGGGTTACAGGAAGGGGGGCACATGGAGAGGGGCTCACTAGTGGGGTGTGCATTGAACAAACCTGGAGGTGGGGTGTTGCAGAAAGTGGAACCGTTTCATTCTCAGAGAAGGAGGCAGAGCGATTTCAATCTAGTGGACCCAAAGATGGAAACCTCATATCAGCTACAGAGAGACAGCCAAAGCCCAGTTCCTTCCTGCACATTGTTGCACTAATGACTTCCAGATTATTTGCCCATTTGGAGATATTGTGACCTTTTGTTAGATGCAGTTGTCACCTTCCCAAGCTAGGATTTGACAGAAAGAATCACTAAAACTTCTTCCAGTGACTTTCCCATTACACTGATGGTATGTTGACTCTGTACGCAGACAAGTTCTGCTACATAATGAATATTACTCCCAGTGCCCAATCATCTCTCAGTGGCTGTGACATATCAGATATTGCAGCCAAATATTTCTGGTGCTCATAATTCTATCTGAAACCTTCCTTTATTCAGCACCTCTGTTATTGGCTAAATCAGGAATTAGAATGTCATGCAAAGTGAGTTGAAGCTAACCTTCAGGCCAGGTGACAAGTCACAAGTGGGACAGTGAAGCATGTGGACTCTAGTCAAGCTCTGTAGATTCTATCCTAGCTCTGCCACATACTCTGTGCCTCTGTTTCCTCCTCTGTAAAATAAGAATGATGATGACACTGATGATAACAGTCTCAAGTGTGTCATTCTAATCTCCAAATATTGTCTGGCACAGACCAAAGGTGACAGTTACACTCTAATTATTAAAAATTGAAAATAATGTAATGCCTATGAAGGACAAGCATGCTGTAGGTCAGCAAATTTGCTGCATTGCTTATGGGTGAAAACCACCCGGAACTATGAAAGGAGAACGTCAGGGTAGAAAATAGGTGAGTCAAGAGTCCCATCTTTCCTTCCTCCTGTATCAGGCAGACTGCTAGCCCGCAGAGTCCACACCACCTGACCATCGGCTGTGCTGCCCTTTAGTTTCTGTTCTCCTTCTGTCTTTGTGTCTTCCTTGGAGGACATTTGTTGTGACCGCAGCTTTAGCAAAGTATGGCCTGCATTGGGTCATGCAGCCTGAAGACCAGTGGGCACTGGGCGTTTGCCTACAGGGTAACTGCCACTACCACCACAGGCACCATCTCCTCTATGGGAGTCTCACGTGGCCCCGGCCAATTCTGCTCAGGGAGGGATGGAGCCCCAAGTACTTGTCCAGAGCTGACAGACAAGTGGCCCTCTGAATGGCCCAGAGAGGGGAATGTCACCCTTTGTCTTCTTGAAGTCCCCTAGAGGAGGAGAGTATGCGATCAGAAAGGAGGCATGGCATTGGGAGACACAGGACACAGGGTCCCTGCTGTGCAGGTATCAGGGGATCCTGTAGGACAAGGTAACATAGCCTCATGGTAAGAGGCTTCCACTGGGCAGTACCTGCACTGGATCTAAGGAGAAGGGTGGCCCAATGATGGCCATGACCTGAAAGCACAGAGCAGACTCCTTAAGTAATTGAAGGATACTTCACATACTAAGTACCTCTTCCTCACCTCTACCCCACACTAGAACATAAGTTCACCTAATCCAGAATTTGGATCAAAGCCTGGCTCACCAGAAACGGTTCCAAACTCGTAATCACTGCCAATATCTGAAACTATTGCCCTGTGGCCGGCCATCCTACCCTCCACCACCACTCTAAGCAGTGAACCTAAAGAGGAAGGTTTTATTGATTCCCCCCCCCCCCCTTGGTTACAGTTCCAAGGGGGCCATGAGCTACAAACTCTTCAAAAAGGGGTAGAAAAAACCCATGCACCAATCCTCGTTTGCTATGAGTAAGCAAAGTCCCCCTCACAGTCTGTGATTTGGACTACATGAAGGTGATCCTGGGACAATCAAGTGAGAGGTAACCCACATGTCTGCTGATGTGGCTCCTCCCTCTTGGGTACATCCTTGGAGAATGAGAAATTCTGGAAGAGAGTCATGGCTCAGCCTTCAATACCCTCCAACAACCATCCTCCTAACCCACAAGGCATCATAAGGCCAAATATAGATACTTAGATGAAATTCAAACAGTGGTGACTGATTACATCTCTCTCTCCTTCCTTCCTTCCTTCCTTCCTTCTTTCTTTCTTTCTTTCTTTCTTTCTTTCTTTCTTTCTTTCTTTCTTTCTTTCTTTTTCTCTTTCCTTTGTTCTTTTATTCACCACACCGATATGATCCCAGATTTCAAAGATAATTTGCTCTCCATGATGGCTGGTATTCGGAATCCCTGCCTGTCATGGGTCATTGAATTCCCGAGTCACCATAAAAAAATCCACAACTTCTGTCTTTTTATTAGTACTGAGGAGAGCAGCTATGTTTTTTGCTAATTCACAGTCTCAATGGAGCGGTGCTATAAACACTGAATCTCCTCTCTTGAGCCCACAGTGACTATGAGGAAAGAATGAGAGTCAGGACTAAGAGGAAAGTGGAAAGTGGAAAAACACAAACTGCCAGCTTACAATCCTCAGGAATGGATGGGGGCCAATGTCCTGGGTCACAGATCCTCCTGGGGACAGCTTGCCTTCAGTGTTCCCCTCAGTTTTCTGTAATGCCCTTATTACCTTTCAGGCCCAAAGTCTCATGAACTCTACAGATCCATGGCTCCCTGCATAGGTAAGTACATTTAACTAGAACTACAGTCCACCTTCTGGTTTTCCAACAACTATCCATTTGGCTGAGATTAAACAAGACCGTTGTGACCAGCACCAAAGTCACACCCCTCAACTCTGAATTGCACCTCATTTTTCTTAAGATAAAACTCTCACCTCTGGAGTGCCTGGAAGGCTAAGTTAGTTGAGGATGTGACTCTTCATTTTGGTTCAGGTCATGATCCCAGGATCGAGGGA
>PJEM01018436.1:0-18836 GCA_004023845.1 Helogale parvula | reverse complement strand
GGGAGAGGAAGGGGGAAAGAAAGCTGGGGAGAGAGAGGGACACAAATCATGAGAGACTATTGAATACTGAGAATGAACCAAGGGCTGAAGGGGGAGGGAGAGGGGGGAAAGGGTGATGGTCATGGAGGGCGGGCACTTGTGGGGAGAAGCACTGGGTGTTATATGGAAACCAATTTGACAATAAACTAGTATAAAAAGAATGATGGTTGGAAGGCAAATGATCAATGTAAATTTCAGTCATCAATTTGAAGAATAAAAAAAAAATAATGCCGAATGTTTCACCTTCTTCTTGGGTGTCATCTGCGTTTGCGTTGGTGAGAAAGAGGAGTCCAGCCTGATGGAATACATCTGCGTTGTTGAGGCCACCACCTGCCCCACAGCCCAGGTCGCTCGTCTCTAAGACTTGAAATACCTGTCCGGAGATGGTTAGCTCATTTAATAATTTTTAGGAATTAACTCAAGGCAAAAGGTGGAGTCCATTTAGATGTAGAAATCATTTCCCTGAAGAATTAAAGGTACAAGTTGTCACATGGATATAACAGATCAGGCCATTGTTCATCTGTCAAATGGCCCAAAACCAAATTTCCCATCTCATTATTTGAGTGTGTCCTTTTATGTTTATAAATACCCACGCATTCAAAATTAAAACAAGAACTAAGTTTTAAGCTTTGGTGAGAGGATTCTTAGGAACCAACCCAGGCTGTGTTGTACATAGAGTGAATGCTGCGGTCAATATAACATCCAAACAAACGAACAAGTACATAAATGCATGAATGACTAAATTAACAGACAAATTAATTTTTAAGTTGCTAAAAAGAAATAAGCACAACCTCTTGTGTTTGGGGGAAGAGGAGGCCTAAGGTTCTAAGAGGGTGAGAACTTGTTGGGGGAAGTTTATTTCCGTTTTAATTTTGATCCCAAATATTTTTTTCTTTTCTGGACGGATTTTAGCATACAGTTTTCTTTCTTTTTTGGTCAAAGAAATTCAAGCCTACAAAATAGTTAGCAGGGCACAGGGGAGATAAATGAAAATTTAGGGGAACTGAATAATCCTCACGTTTTTTTGTGCCACAGATTTTCATGAGAGTAAAAAAGAAAATATCAAAATCATCCAAATTGATGGCACTTTTGCCCCAGGAATATAGTTGCCATTATGGTCGTCTGCTACACTTGGGAAAACAAAAAAGGATGAATCAGTGCTTTAGAGACTAACATGAGGATGGCTTACCTTCCTAAGAGCCATTGTTTTGACTGTATTGACAGAAAAGCAGACCCAGGCTTCCCTTCTTCCCCACAACCTACCCTAGGGGCCACACAGAGCCACCCCATGACCCAGCCACCAAGGCCATGCACCACGTAACTCTTTCCAGAGGTTTCTTGGCTCTTCTTTGGACTCCATATATAGCAACGTCCACTGCTGATAAAGCCACCCAGGAATTCGACTCAGTTGCCATATTGAGGGATACAGGTTGGGCGGGAGAATACGGCGCATCTGTACCTGGAGACAGATGAATCTAAAAGATCATTTGGAAAAGAAAAGAAAAGGTTATTTGTATGAGACAAAGCTTCCCAAGTAGTTATAGTCACAGTCCCGCTTACTCAGAAGAAAATTTGATTGTGACTCATAATTTGCGGCTTACCTGGAGCTGATTGCCACACTTTTCCTCGATATTTAACCAGACTGAGTCGGACACTAACTCTGCCGTCTGCTCCCCTGTGACGATGTAATAGACCAGGAGACGGGCTGAAGGAACCATGTCCTGTGTCACTGGAATGTTTACATTTTGATAGGTTGAATCTGGAAATCGCTCTCTTGTGCCAAAGTGAACAATTTTGCCCTTAGATAAAATCTAAAAATAAACAGCAGTAGTGACCATGTTAAAAAACAAAAGCTTTGCTTCAAGATGGAGCTTGGAGCTGGAGTAGAAATTATGTTAAAGAGACAGAAAGTTAACAAGAATGGGCCTGCTATGTGTCAGGAACTTTTTTGTTTACTTAATTCTTTTCTTTCTCACAAGAATCGGTGGGATAGGACTATTACCCACATTGCACAGAAAGATAAAGGAGTTAGCTAATGTCATACTGATGTTAGCTCAGAATCACATAACTAGGAAATCAGAGAGCTAAGATTTAAAAAAAATTTTTTTAATGTTTTATTTATTTTTGAGACAGAGAGAGACAGAGCATGAGTGGGGAGGGGCAGAGAGAGAGGGAGACACAGAATCAGAAGCAGGCTCCAGGCTCTGAGCTGTCAGCACAGAGGCCCGCGTGGGGCTCAAACCTACAAGCTCTGAGATCATGACCTGAGCCAAAGTTGGAGGCTTAACCAACTGAGCCACCCAGGCACCTCTGGGGATTATGTTTTAAAGCCAGATAGTAGGTTCTGTATTGGAGGCATGTGGTTAAAAAAACAAGTTACAAATCACATGAAGCCAAAGTGTCCTCAAACTTAAATTTGTCCTGGGAGAGCAGGACTGCAGATGTGGTTCTGGGGTGTAGTTCCTAAACAGGTCTCATAATTCTTCATCCATCAACATGATCTGTGTTCCTCATTTACTTTTTAAAATTTCTTTCTCAAAAATGTTGAAAAAGCTATCACCACCTGTTTGTCCTGGCCCCTGCAATAATTCATTCCATTTCTTTGGCTATGTTAGGAAGCCCTTACCATTTCCCCCACCTTCTTCTGTCCGAGGTTTCACGTATAGGCGTGAGTGGTCACCTTTGTTAATATTAGGGAGGTTGCTAACGGGTAGAATTGGGGTAGATATCATCCACCCAACTGTTAAGAGCAGGATTTGGGTCTCCCTTTTATGCCAAAGAAGTGCACATATTTGAAACAGGTTTTGACCTATAATCTTTGGCCATGAAAATAGAGCAGAGGGAATGTGCGAATTTAATCAGTCTCTGTGGAGTAATCAGGCTCTCTTTGGCGAAAGGCGTATCAGATAAGGAGTCAGAGGTTTCCAGTTCAAATAAAAAAAATCTTCCTCTTCCAAGCTGAGTGACCACGGTGAGCCTCTTAACCTCTCTGTTCCTCAGTTTCCTCAACTGGGAAATGGTCATGAAAATCATGGCCCATGTCAAAGGTTTTTAAAAAAAATTGAATTCTCAAATTCAATTATGTTCTTGAAAGTACTTTGTAAAAACAAATGTAAGGGGTCATTCTAGTGTTCCTCATAAGTAAAGAGAAATGTTCCAGGTAGGGGAACAGATAGTTGTAAATCTATCATTACTGTACTTACCAAGTAATTATAGTGAGTTATTTTGCTAATATATGGACTTCTGGGGGTAACAATAATATTCAGATATTCTCCCACAAACAAAGGTTTATAGTTTCCAGTCCAGTCAATATAAAGGTAACTTTGGCTGAGAGATGAATATGCTATTGCTTCGTAATCTTTGCTGGCCTGATTTTCTTCCGGAAGATCTGGGTCTTCAGTCTTGACCTGAAAAGGAAAATTTTAAAAAAGACATGTGGACTGTGATGAAATATTTTCTATGAAACATATCTTGTGAATTGCTTTATAATTTTTTTTATAATTTCTTTATAAATTTCTAAATTTCACAACACCAAATGCTGAAGAAAAAAACCCTCCACTACTCCAATGTTTGCACAGCTGTGACACCAAGTGACTTTACGAAGACCACGGACAATGATTGGAACAATATGGGGTCATGAGCGATGGTGGGGAGTCTGGTGAAAGGAGGAGGGAACAATGCTCCCGGAACAAATCCTGGCACCCTTCCAGAAATGTCATGGCAAGTTGGAGACTCCTCTTCCCATGGGTTGGCAGGGATTGGGGGTAAGAGGAGGGTAGCAAAGAGGAGGCCTCGAGAACTGAGGACGGCAGTTGTAAATGAACATCACACAGACTTTCTGGTCCAGTTTCCTTGTGAAGTGGCAACATGGAGGTGTTCTTATAAATATGGACTGGGGCAGAAATGAAGTCATGGCATCAGTATCTACCTCTGACAGCCAAGGGGTTATTAGCTCATGCTCTGGAGTGAGCCATGTATTGGTTTGCATCCCAGGGCCGCCATTTTTAAACTCTGGATAAATTATTTAATCACAAGAGAGGTTAGAAGCCTCTATTTCCACAGCTGCAAAATGGCAAAGATAATATTCTCTAACTTAGAGAGCTGACTAACTGGGTATCATATGTGTTCAACATAAAGGTCTTAGCATTTTCTAAGTGCTTAGTAGATGATAGTGAATGCATGCATGCCTCTGTCACAAGTGTCCATTGTTAACTTGTCATTTGGGGGGAGGGCGGATTGGAAACTTAAGCATTAGTTCCTGAGAGAGGGGCCTGTTAACTGAGCTCTAAAGCAGAATGGCTTATGCAGCTAGGAAACAGGGAGGCTTCCACATTTGACCACTTTGTGTCCCCGAAAACAGATAGGAAGGGTGAGCACGGGAGGGAATGTTTCTACCACTGACTCTACCCATTCCGAAGCTTCTAGATTCTAATATAGTCTCACTAATGTAAGAGAAAATCATTAATTTCCAAATAAAAATTGACATATTTATCTTCCTCAAGAACCATTCAATGGATTAGCATATTGCCTCTGGTGTTTTTTTGCCTCCCCCCCTCCATGCAAAATTGTGGATCTGTTCTCTGGACTCATGTTTAAAATCTGCTGCATCTGTTCTGCATACTAGCCAAAACACACAGTCAAAAAGCACACACTGTCCCAGAAAATTCAACAGGAGAATTCAGCTCACATTAAACTTCAGCATCCTTGCTCCAGATGGAAGATTAACCACAAACGAGGCTACGCCATCAGTGGAATGTGTTACACTGTTCTTCAACTCCAAGTCAGACATCTCTTCGTTTACATCGACCGTTTGTGTGCTCAGGGTCACCGGAACCCCTCCTACCAACTGGTCAAATGAATCCTTAACCTGCACCTGTTTGCCAGAACAGGCCAGATCCATTTCAGCGGCTCGACATTTTTTTTTTTAAAGCAGAACAATTCCAAAATAATTTTTCTCCCTCCCCACCAAAGTATAAATTATTCACACTTAACTCAGTGGAGAGAGAAATGTTCTTAGATTATAGAAAGGTTTCCTTCTATTTAGATACTTCAAGCATGTACAAAGCTTGCTTTAGCTCGGTAAATCGTTTTCTCTTAAAAGCCAGTGACCCACAGTGAATATCAAGTAACACATTTTAATTATACTGAAGTTGATTTTTAACAGCAACACATTTTCAAAGAATAAAAAAGTAAAGCACTCTGTTCTAGTTCTTAAAATTTTTTAAATGTTTATTTATTTTTAAGGAGAGAGAGAGACAGAGCATGAGTGGGGGAGGGGCAGAGAGAGAGAGAGGGAGAGAGAGACACGGAATCCAAAGTGGGATTCTGTCAGCACAGAGCCCTATGCAGGGCTTGAACTCACGAGCTGTGAGATCATGACCTGAGCTGAAGTTGGATGCTTAACTGACCGAGCCGCCCAGGTGCCCCTTGTCCTAGCTTTCTAAGTTAAGGACAGGGAACAAAAATTTCCATCTTAAAAATATAATATAACATGTACTATATATAGTGAAATATAAAATGCTAAATAAAATATCATTAGAAAGTCAAATGAACACATTAATGCTGGACTACCAACATTTTAAAAAAGAAAAGTGGAGGACAGAAAATATTAAAAAGGAAAGAGGAAACAGAGAGAGAGAGAGAACAGAGAAGCAAGGACAGAAAGAGCCAAAATGGAAAGGATGAAGAGTAACACAGAAAGAGGAGATGAGACAGTTAAGTGCAAAGACCTCGGGGGCAGACTGGAAAGCACAGAAATGCAAACTCAGATAAGACACACAGGAAGTGAAAAAATGGGGGGGCACCTGGGTAGCTCAGTTGGTTAAACATCCGACTTCAGCTCAGGTCATGATCTAGCGGTTTGTTGGGTTCAAGCCCCGCATCAGGCTCTGTGCTGGCAGCTCAGAGCCTGAGCTCAGATTCTGCGTCTCCCCTTCTCTCTGTCTTTCCTCTGCTCATGCTCTGTCTCTCTGTTTCTCAATAATAAATAAATGTTAAAAATTTTTTTTAATGTTTTTTATTTATTTTTGAGAGACAGAGAGAGACAGCATGAGCAGGGGAGGGTCACAGAGAGAGGGAGATACAGAATGCAAAGCAGGCTCCAGGCTTTGAGCTAGTGGTCAGCACAGAGCCCGATGCGGGGCTCGAACCCACAAACCATGAGATCATGACCTGAGCCAAAGCTGGACGCTTAATTGACTGAGCCACCCAAGCGCCCCTAAAAAAAGTTTTTTAATGGGAAGAGAAAGAGGTTTTATTTTCAAGGAGTGATATTTCTGTTTAAAAGCTTTTGTAGAACATGCCACCAAATAATTTTAAATGTTAACTTTTTTTTTTTTTTTTACTTTTTTAATTGTTTATTTGTTTTTGAGAGAGAGGCAGAACATGAAGTTAGGAGGGGGGGTGCAGAGCAGAGAGAGAAGGAGACACAGAAACTGAAGCAGGCTTCGGGCTCTGAGCTGTCAGCACAGAGCCCAACACACTTGAACTCAACAGCCAGGAGACCATGCCCTGAACCAAAGTTGGACACTTAACCAACTGAGTCACCCAGGTGCCCCAAATGTTAGCGTTTTTTTAAAACTATAGACTTATGGTGTTTTATTTACATATAATTTAGTGCAATGCTTTTTAAGGGAATGCCTTACCACAGGCTACGTAACTCCATACTAAATACGGGCTGAACTCACTCTGGGGCTGAAACTGGCCAGCAGTCTCCCCCCTCCTTCTGCATCGACAGGAGAAGCAGGTTTTACAGAACGAATTCCCTCTGTGACTCCCTTCCCCAGCGCCCCTCCCCTGTTTGCCATCCCCATGCTCTGTAAACAGAAAGAGACAACCATACTCAGTGGCCTTCCCTCCTTCATCTACCTTGATAGAATATGGAATCCCAGGCTTCACGAAAAGAGAAGTAGCAACCAAATTCAGTTTGTAGGGAGAGAGGACATATTTGATGCCAGGAATTTCTGCCTCTTCAGAAAATCCACCTAAAGAGATGACATGCATCACGTTGATTTTTTTAGGACTATGCTGATCTCTATGGGGATCTATTTTACCTGTATATGTCTCTACAGACTTACTCATTTGCTTGGTCCAGTCCTGCACGCATTCATTTATCAACAGTCTTGGTGCAAAGGGGATAGTGCAGAGAGAAGTTTAGACCTCAGGTGTTTCCAGCGCCTTATATACAAGGCTTGTACGAGAAGAGTTACACGGTTGGACTGAGGAAGGTGAGGAAGGGGCACCACTTTTTGTCAGTGGCCTGAGTTTCAGGTGAACACGTACGTACAAGGGATTGTGGAGAGAGGGAGAGGCCCAGGCACTAAGCTTTGCAGGGATTCCCCTGTAGAGCCCAGGGGTACGGAGAGACATGGAGAGGAAGACAGAAAGAGTGCCTGAGGTAGAGGGAACCCTGAGAGTCCACTAGCAAGGGCCCAACAACATACAAAGCTCCAGTACCCCCAGAGTGCTTTCCAATATTACATCCCGAACACCCCTATGCATATCCTGTACTTTGGCCAACCGGACAGTCCACCAGATAATCTCAGAGATCAAGTCCTGCCTGCTATGTGTGGTGTGTCCTCTCTGTGGATGGTGTCCCACTCCTCCACCACCTACATCCCTGCCTCAAAACCCTACTTATCTTTCAAGATTGATCATTTTCAGGGTGCTGTACTTGGTTGCTCAACAATCACCTAGGAGCTCATCTTCCTCTGAAGGTCCCCTTCCTCTGAAGCATTAAGTACTTTGCCTAGAGCGCAATAGAATTAATTCCTGCTGGTGACAGAATTCTTTGTTTTCCTGTCTTACAGCTGATGCTAGTTTGTAAGCCACTTGAATGCTGGGATTATACCTCATTCATATTTGTAAGCCTGTATGTTTAGCAACATTCTTTGAACATCTCATAAATGTGGCTTAAACTGAATTTATTTGAAATAAGTTGAGAAAAAATAAAAGTAAAAAATAAAGATTAAAATAATGTCACAAGTAATATCCTGGGTAAGGAGTATCATTCTCCAACATCTATCAATCATCTGATAAATACAAGGTACTCAATAACTGGATAATTATGTTAACTCTATTCTACTACTCTTGAAAGACAAATTTAAAGAGGTGGATGGGGCTGTAAGGATCATCTAATCTAACTCTCATTCTGCCAAGAAAAAGGTGGGGGCTAGTGTGGTTAAATAACTTGTTCAAGTTAGTTAGGGGGTTAATATAAACCTGAAAATATAAAGAACATCAGTAATCAAGACACCAGAAGTAAGACAAATTGACCTAATTTGGAGTAATAATTAATGACTATTACAAACCACTGGAGTCGGGGTTGAGGGCACTAGGTAAGTTTTTAGGATGCTAAGAAAGCAGTAGGTAGAAATAAGAAGGAGGAGGAGGAGAGGGAGCAGGAGGGGAAGGGGAGAGAGGGAGGAGAAAAGAAGGTAGAGGGGAAGAGGGAAGAGGGGGGCTAACATCTTATATGGTATTCACTAGCTGACAAGTTTTTTTTTAACTTCTAATGTTTATTTATTTTTGAAAGAGAGAGAAAGTGCAAACAGAGGAGGGGCAGAGAAAGAGGGAGACACAGAATCCAAAGCAGGCTCCAGGCTCTGAGCTGTCAGCACAGAGCCTGACGCGGCATTTTAACCCACAGACGGACGCAAGATCATGACCTGAGGCGAAGTCAGATGCTCAACCGACTGAGCCACCCAGGTGCCCCGACAGGTATTATTTTAAGTACTTTGCAAATATTGACTCTCTGATGCTCATTATAACCCTATGAGGTGTGTGCTATTATCGTACCCATTTTGGAAACATTACCTCCGACTTTGGATAGAATTCTTGAATATTACAGCTGAGAGGGGTTTAGGGGGTATATAGTTCAACCCCATCATGGTACAGACAAGGAAACTAAAGGATAATGCAGTATCTTCCATTTGCATAGCATTTTATCAAATATTTATACATACCAAATGTCATTTAGATTTTTATCCTTACCAGGTGAGAACATTGGGGTGCTACATGTTCAAGCCAGAGGGCCTGCCAGGCTTCGCAAGATATCAGCTGGGCAGGTGCTGTACCTGTTTTGCACGTGGGGTGATAGAGACCCCATGATAGAGGGGCAGGGCTCTACTCTAATCTGTTTTTAATGAGGTGAAAGTAATATTTAACGATGGAAGAAAATAAAATATGAGAGAATAAGAGCGATTATTTATACGTTTAACATGCTGTCTAAATATTATTCAAGTAAAAAAAAAACTTACCTGCAGACTCTATGACCGTTACACCAATATAAAGGTACTTGTTGTTTAAATCTTCCAGACTTTCATAGGACAGCTCCTTAGTTGAAATTTCAGAATTAAATGTGACGTGCGCAACTCCATTTATCAACTTTTTCAAAAGGGAAAATGAAAGACGTATTTCAGAGAAGAACTTACAGGGGAAAATTAACAAAATCTGCCTTTACTAGCTCCTAAATAGAAGGCAACTATCAGAGGGATAGTTTGTTGTAGAGTGAATGATCAAGTCTACGGTTGGGCCCAGAATACTATTTTGTGACTGGATTTGCATAGATGTATAGGAAGAGTCCTAAACACTTTTTGGTTCAACAAGTTGTTGTTGTTGTTTGTTTTTTGTTTTCTATACTAGCAGATTCCTTCTTCTAATCTTTGAGTTAGCATCCATCTTTCTGGGCCTGCTTTCAGTTTACTCCCGAGAGTTGCTGGGTTTTATGATGTTTAATTTGGACTTCACCGCGTACACATTGAAACACTAATTTAAAACCCCAATTGCTATAAAGGGATATAGAGCTAAGTCATATTATATTGTTTAATTATTAACCACAACAGTGAAATAGATGTTGCCTTATTTTCTTCTAAACTTGAGTAGCTTGAGGCTAGGGACTTCTGTCTTAGTTACCTTCAAATCTCAGCATCCAGTATAAAATCTTATATTAAAGAGAGGTGTCTGCTTTATAATTTGAATAAATAAAACTCTTTGGAAAAACAGAGGCTAAATACCTGATGATACAAACTACGCGAATATGCAGGAGTCAGCAGAATGACATGAGCCCTTATCATCTGAGGTATAGTGTCAAGAACACTGACCAAGGGATGAAAGGACCGGGGCTCTAAGCTGTGCTCCAGCAACCACTAGCCCCTGACCATGGACAGATAACTTCCCAATGAGTTCATTCATTCAGAAATATTCATAGAGCACATACTATTTTCCAGGAACCAGGTTGGCTCTGGGCATATAATGGAACAATTCAGACTCACAAAGAGTTTAGTGGAGAGAAAGAGAGAGAAGTAGGTAAACCACTGCAGTAAAGAAGGGCTTCTCAGTCTCAGCCCTGTTGACATTTCGGACAGGATAACTTGTTGTCGGGGCCGCTCTGCACATGGTGGGAACTTGGCAACAAGCTGGCCTCTATTCACTAAATGCCGGTTGTACCCCCCTCCCTCCCAGTTGTGACAACCACAAATGTTTTCTGGACATTGCCAAATGTGCCCTTGGGGGTAAACAACGTCTCTGGTTGAAGACACCGTAATAAAGTATGAAACACACTCCAGCAGAGGAGGCTGGAGACCTGGCAGGGGTGGCCAACCTAACTTACAGGAGTCAGGGAGACTTCCCAGAGAAAGGGTGTCGAGGCTGAGACTTACAGAGGAAGAAGGGACTAGCCAGCCCACGATGAGGCAGAAGCCACAAAGGGGAAGAGCATCCCCAAGTAGAAGGAGTGGCCTTGCAAACACCTGGAGGCAAGAGAGTAGTGAAAGTTCCAGAAACTAGTGACTCACACGAGGTAGAGGAAGGAGGAAAGAGCATGAGATTGGCTGGTGAGGGAGGCTGATGTCAGACTTTATCCTGAGGCCTTGGAGAAGCCAAGAGAGCATTTAAGTTTCCATTTCCAACCTGTGTAAAATGAGGGGTTGGACTAGATGATTTGGAAGCGACTTTTCTCCAGCCCTCGTGACACCTCTGTAGGTACAAGTGGACGTACCTGTCTTAACATCTTACCATTGTGCTTTGCAAGGCTTTTTGCATCATTTCTTTTTGATCATCTTTTAAGTCATCTTTTATTCCGAAAGTGATATAAACATCAGCCTCAGTGACGACTTTATTATAAAAATATCTGCCAAACAATAATATCATAAAATTGTTTTGCTAACATGGTTACAATAATAAAATGCAGATCAAATGTAACAACGTGAAATTACATAAAGCACTCGAGATATTTTAAAGTGTCATCCATCCATGGTTACATTTCATCCTCATAAAGCTATGATTGTAAAGCGGAAGTGCGGGTTTTTATTACTCTGTGCTAGATGAATAAACGGAGATCAAGAGACCTCAGGTCCAGGATCAGGACACACTACTCCTTGATGATTTTGATACCAGTGGGTTCTGTGCCCTATCTTCTTTTACAACCTTAAAAGCAGCATGCTCAATCTCACTGTTAGAGGAGATAAGTTCTTTTTTAACATTCTAACTTCTTATTTCCTTTTTTAATTTCAAATTAAAGTGAAGCTAAAGGAAATTTGCTGCACAGAGAATAATACTATAGCTAGAGCTAACTTCCCTTATCCATAGTCTGTACAAATAAGTGTCTCCATTAAAAGAAGCCAGTTTGGGGGCACCTGGGTGGCTCAGTCGCTTGAGCGTCCAGCTTCGGCTCAGGTCATGATCTCACGGTTCGTGGGTTCGAGCCCTGAGTCAGGCTCTGTGCTGACAACTAGCTCAAATCCTGGAGCCTGTCTTCAGATTCTATGTTTCCCTCTCTCTCTGACCCTCCCCTGCTCATGCTCTCTCTCTCTCTCTCAAAAATAAATAAAACATTAAAAAAATGAAAAAAAACAGTTTGTTAATTCTCGGTCAAATGAGCCTCTCTGTTGTTTTAGACTAAGTCACACTCTATCCTAGGAATAAATGCTAATAAGAAAGGCAGTGTAGGATAATGTTAAAGAGCCTGAAACCTGAAGCCAAACAGACCATGTAACTTCCTAGCTGTGCGATCTTGGGAAAATTACTTAATATTTATGTACCTCTGTTTTTTCATTTGTAATATGGGGACAGAAATAGTAACTATCTCATAGAGATTTCATAAAGATTAAGTGAGCTAATATATACAGAGTACTTAGAAAGATGCCCAACACATATAGTTATGCAAATTGGTTATTGTTACTAATAATGATATTATATTGTCATTTTTAGATGGCCTGAGCTTTTGTGGGGGATTGCCTGCAACACTAACTCTAGTTCTCCACTGCCCCATACCTCCACCACCTTTGGAGCTCCTTGTGGGTGAAACGTATAACGGGCATCTATTCCCGGGGCTGGTCTTGTAACTTGCTTTGGACAAAAGAACGTGGTAGAAGCAATGGACTTTCATGCTTCCATATTCTTTCTCTGAGCATGACTGCTCCTACAGCTAGTCTGCTGGGTGATGAGAGATACACATAGTTCAATTGTCTTTGTAGTTTCAGTCAACTGTTAGTCAACCGCCACACGTGAAAGTAAGACCTCCTAGACCAGCCAGCCACTGCAGGCACACGGGTGAGCCCAGCTTACATTCAGCCTGGCCCAGATCAGCAGGACTGCCCAGCTGTCTTGTAAATGGCTGTGGTTTTAAAGCATTGGGTCTTGAAGGAGTCATAGAGAACTAGCTGGTTGGTTAAACCATTAAAAAATGGCAAGAAGGAAAGGCTTCATATCTTAGCCCCAATATCCTATGTCATGCTGGTTCCTAGATACACACATTGAACTTAAAACTTTGGGATTTTTTTCTTGCTGTTGAGTAACCAACAAAAGTAAAATCAGAATCAGCAAAAAATCGAAACAAGTAAATAAACTATAGGCCTGACGTTTCCTCTGTCAATCCCAAAGTCATGGAAAACACTGCCCATAAATCACAGATCTCAGCAATATATATGTGTGTTAGATCAACACATGGTATGCCATGTACACAATGTCTACAACACATTGTAAACTTCATAATGTTACATGTCACTAATATCTCAATAAAGTGGGTGGGGGGAATCACACTTCTCACTTTGGGCAACTATCACCAACCAGAGCTGGCACGCAATTTAGCTGGATATTCTGAAAAAAGAAAGAAAGAAATAAAACTTTCTTACCTTGCTTTTATAGTAATTTCAAAATTATTGAAGTCCTTATAGCCAATGAAACTCTTTTCTGGTTCTATTGAGACAGAAAAATGTGGCAACACTGAAAATAAAAACAAAGAGGCAATTTTACCATTTAGAGTAGCCTTCTTTCTCGTTTGGTTAGACAAGCTGTAATATCAATACAACATTCACCCCGTCATCATCAACCTCATCATCATCATTGTCAACAATATCTCTGGGGCACCTCCTACTCTGCCAATCAGAGGTCTATCCAGTTCCATGTACCAGAAGCACTTTGCTTACACTTTGATGACAGCATTTATTCAACAGAGCATGGGCTTCTTGAAAACCCAAAAGGTTGTACTCTATGTATCTTTATATCTCTCCCCCTCCCACCTTTCTCATGAGTCTCAAACATAATATATGCTCCATGAGTTTTGTTAAGTTTAAAATAGGAAAAGAAAAATCTTCCTGCTTTAACAGTTCCCTTTTTTGTCTTGTAGATAAACCCATCCAGTGTCCAAATTCCAACATAAAACTCTGACTTTAGTCAAGAAGAGGAAGCTTATAATTAGCTAAAAGAAAGGACACCCATGCAAAATTTAAAATTAGGGCAGGTGGAAGGAGTTTCTCTCTCTCTCACTCTCTCCCTCCCTCTGGTATCTTGATTGCCCAAGAGAAAAGAATTTCACCTGTCAAAATGGCACTGCCTTCTCTTTATACTAAGATTATGTACCAGGACTTATGGATTCTTTATTAAATTTTTCTTGAGAGAGAGAGAGAGAGAGAGAGAGATAGGAGAAAGAGAGTGCTCAAGTGGGGGAGAAGCAGAAAGAGAGAGGGAGAAAGAGATCCTAAGCAAACTCCAGGCCCAGTGCAGAGCCCAATGTGGGGCTTGATCCCATGACCCTGAGACTATGACCTGAGCTAAAATCAATAGTTCAACACTCAACCAACTGAGCCACCCAGGGGTCCCATGGATTCTAGTTCTATTAATCACCACAACTGTTAATAGAAAATTGGGTAATTGGGGCACCTGGGTGGCTCAGTCAGTTAAGTGTTTGATTCTCGGTTTCAGCTCAGATCATGATCTCACGGTTTGTGGGATTGATCCCCGTGCTGGGCTCTGTGCTAACAGCATGGAGCCTGCTTGGGATTCTCTCTCTCTCTTCCTCTTCCCTGCTCATGTGGGTGCTCTCCCTCTCTCAAAATAAATAATTATTTTTTTAAAAAAGAACATTGGGTAATTGAGTGGTCCTGATATTATGGACAAAGACTGATACATAAACATGTCAGTGAGATAGCTGGCTTCAGGTAGGGCAAGTGTCTGCTTGATGGAAAAGTCTAGAAATAAAGGAGGAATACACTTTGTTGCTCTAGGATGCATTCCTTTGTTACCAAAGATGAAGGCAGGTGTGTTCTCTCCGTGATACGAGGTGGAGGAAAACATTTCACCCTTTCATCTAATACCTATTGCTGTGTGGCAGACACACTCTCTTAACAGCAATATCACAGGGAACAGAAAGACACAAACCCTGGACTTAATGAGCTCATAGTCAAGCAGTAAAGATGGTGGTAAGCAAATAATTACACATAAAATGCCTATACCACAGTTATGAAAGCCAATATATGCTACAGGGAATCCTTCCCAGGAAAGAGAAGTTAGGAGAAGATTTGCTGAATAAATGGCTTCTTGGCTGAGACTTGAAACATGAGTAGGGGTTGGCGAGGTAATGGGGGAGGGGAAGAGTGTTCTGGGCAGGTGGAACACTGTGTCCAAGGTCACCACTGCGGGAGGGAAATAAGAGGATGAATGGTATAAAATGAGGCTGAAGAGGAGGTAGGCAGGGGCAGCTCAAAATAAGGATTTTGGTTTTGATAAGCAAAGGAAAGGGGAGCTACTGGGGACTTTTCAGCAGGGAAATAACATGATGAGATTTGTATTTCAAGATTATTTTGGTCAATATCAAATGATAATAGCTTGGAAGAAGGGATAGCACTTAGGAGACTTTTGCAGTAGCGTGGGGGGCAGAAGGCAGGGTTGCTGGTGATGAATTGATGAGAATGGCCTCAGGTGGTAAGAGGTGGATGAATTCTAGATATACATGGGAAGCAGCAAAAATACTTGGAGGAAGGGAGATCAGGTAGGATTATAGGTTATTGAGAGCCTATAATCCTTGACGTTGTTTCTGTATAAGAAATTGTTTTCTGTCACTGTTCTGTTTGCCAATTGTTAAAATCTGCGCATTTATTCTCCATATTATTATGAGCCTCCTGGAGGAATAAAAAATGACTTCAAATAAAAAGTAGTTAAATTTGATCTCAGAGTGCATAAATACTCTAGTAAACAACTGTAAGAAGGGAAACATAAGCTATTTATGTCTTAATTATTAGTCCATTAATATGATTGATTTCAAAAGAAGAATATCTTAAATGTTCAGATAAATATATTAGGGATTGGTGGGCAGAAGGAAAAGAGTACTGAACTAGGGGAGTGGAAACCCAACTGTTCTGTTTCTCTCACTAGTTGGTTGTAATGACTTGAGTAAATCATTAGTCTTTCTGGTTTTACTCACTTCATCTCAGCCTACTTTAGTTTCTCCTAAAATCATAGTTTTTGACCTTCATCAGTCAAACTCCCTGGGGGACTAGGTCTCTTCTGGCTCTGTGATGAGGAATACGAGTCCAGAGACTTCTGTGAGTTTATTGGAGGGTAATGGACGGTAACAAAGGCGTGCTGAAGCCAGAGCCTAGGCCTTCCAACATTGAGCAGCCCCCCCCCCCCCCCGGACCTTCTCAACCACTACTTCCAACCATGCCAGCCAGGCTGCCCTACCTTCATCTGGGGGTGATTCTGCAGTAAGCTCACTAATGGAAAGCATTATTGCAAAAATACTAACTTTTTTTACAGGTAAACTTTTAATGATCACAAATTACCATATTCTTTAATTTCAAAATATGCAGTTGCAGTTGTTGAAAAGTCCTCTTTATATTTAGCTCGGATTGTCCACACGCCATACCTGTGGAAGGAAAATATTTAAAATTACAGACGTCATCAAATAGTTTTAATATGCCCAGAGGAAATCTAATCGATTCGTGTTTTAAAGAGAAAGTAAGTAGAGATGTATTTAGTGTCAGTAATATATTTTATTTGTGTAGAACTTTAAGTAATAAACAGAAATAATTCAGCGTTTTCAGGATAATAGAAGTTGCTTAGTAATTAGTATCTTCATATATTGTTATTTTTTGGGGTATTTTGACTTCAGGCTTTGATTTGAAGAGCTTATGAAATTTGAGGATTAACTTAATTAATCTGGGCAGTAATTACACTAACATAATACTAAAATCCACACCATAGTAGGACAATGTCTCTAGAAACATATAACAAGTCGAGCTTATCCTGATTATACAACTCATACCTCACTAAAAGAAGTTATGGGTAGAGACAAAGCATGGTTCATTTAAAGAGGAAAATGACCCGGGTTTATTAACAACTTCCATTTAAAAATATTTACTGAGCATCGGAGTAACCACTGGAGATAAAAGTGAACAAAACAGAAGAATTTCTGTCTTCATAGAGCTAACAGTCCATGGGATTTCCAATTCCCATTTTCTCATTTACTGGTAAATTGGAATTGGGTAAGTTGCTTAATTTCCTTTATGAAATGAGAAAAATAGTGTTTATCTTGCATGTTGGTTATGCAATCAACATAATACTGTGACTATCATCATCATCATCATCACCATTAATTTAGTGATTATTCGCCAAGTGCCTGTTATGTTTAAGTGCTAAAGACACAACAGTGGGCAAAAACAGACAAAATAAAGAGGCAAATAAATAAATGTAACATTGAGATAAGTGAACAAGAGACTAAAGAAGAAAGAGAGAGAAGGACTGTACTAGAGTGTGCATCCAGGAATAGCCTCTTTGAAAAGGGAGCATTTACTTTGTGTCGTAAAGAATGAGAAGAAGCCAGCCTTGTGAAGAGCAAGTTGACGCACATTCCAAGCAGAGGGATCAACATGTACAAAGGTACTGGGGTAGAAAAGCAGTGATCACAAGAGGCTACCACGTCTGACATATAATCTGTCAAGGAGCAGATGGCATACAAGGAAGTTGTTGAGATAATAATAGTTATAAAATCATAAGATCAATTCTGTGGCATAGAACATGTACTATTTCCAAGGAAGTATGCATTTAATTTTGATAAAAATTAAATCTCTAATTTCACTAAAATTTCTAGAAAACCTTCAGTGAATTAACTGCAAAAAGCAAATTAACTGCAGACTTCCTGCCAGAGGTCAGAAAAATGACCATAAGGAGATTTTGCTTTAAGGTTATATTTAGCCATTTATACATACACTTATTTGTCTTCCTCTATTATAAGTTCCATGAAAGCAGGGAGTGTGAATTATTCATTTCCATTTTGTGTATTCACTCCGCATATGCTTTGCACATACCAGGAATATGTTCACTAAATATTTATTACATTGAATTCTGTTTAAACATTTCTTAAATCTATTTTTTAAATGTCTACTTATCTATTTTGAGAGAGAGAGAGAGAGAGAGAGAGAGAGAGAATGAGAATGAGCAGGAGAGAAGCAGAGAGAGAAAGAGAATCCCAAGTAGGCTCTGCACATGGGGCTTGAGCCCATGAACCTGAGATCATGACCTGAGCTGAAATCAAGAGTCAGATGCTTAACCTACTGAGCCACCTAGGCGCCCCCTTAAATCAGGCCCTTCCCCCCCAAAAAAAGAAAAGGAAAGGGAAAAAATGGCTCTAAGAACACTCTCCCTCTTGAAATCTACCTTCCAGTCGTCCGTACAAAGACTAAAAGGACCAATATTTTTGTAACTCTCAGAGCAAGGCATGGGCCATTCCAGCCTTTTAGACTGACAATCTCTTAGATTCCTTGAAGGGCAGAGGGTTGATAGTTTTAATAAAAAGAAAAAGATCCTGGGGACTATTTTTGCCTCTTCTAAATTTTTATTTTTATAGATAGGAGGATTGATGAGAAGTATTGGGAGGTTTTTGTTTGCCAGAAACTAAACCTCACTTCTCATAAGATTTACATTTTTTTTCAAACTTACATTGTGTCCTTTTTGTTTAAAAAATTTAGGGTGTTTCTACTTTTTTATTATTTTTTAATTTTAATTCTAGGTAGCTTACACACAGTGTTATATTAGTTTCAGTGTACAATATAGTGACTCAGCACTTTCATACGTCTCCCGGGGCTCATCACAAGAGCACTAGTTTGCATAGCCTCCTTACTTTCACGCTTACATCCTTTGTTAGCACTAGGTGGCTCCATTTGACTGGTTATCTGCCTCACAACCACAAGTTCCAGATGTGCTTTTTAGAGAAAACTTATATTAACAAATACTTTAAAATACTTAGGATTGGACGGAATCTTGAAGTCAGGAAAAGAGATGATTCCAGTATAATCAAATTCTTCCACCATGTCCACTTCTGATCCTTCAGGATCCTTTGAACAAAAACAAACCACATAAGCCACATTAAAGAAATCAATTGGTTTATATTTAATCTTTGACTTACTGGAAATATTTACTAACAAATATCTATGTCTCTAAATATGAAGGAGGAACATCACTTAAATGTTGCGGAAGGCAAATATGGTCCATTTAAGCTCCCTCTTTTTAACCTCTCCTCCATG
>PJEM01018435.1:0-18837 GCA_004023845.1 Helogale parvula | reverse complement strand
ATGGCTCGTGGTCCCAAGAAGCATCTGAAGCGGGTAGCAGCTCCAAAGCATTGGATGCTGGATAAGCTGACTGGTGTGTTTGCCCCTCGTCCATCTACTGGTCCCCATAAGTTGAGAGAATGTCTCCCTCTCATCATTTTCCTAAGAAACAGACTTAAGTATGCCCTAACAGGAGATGAAGTAAAGAAGATCTGTATGCAGCATTTTATTAAGATTGATGGCAAGGTCTGAACTGATATAACCTACCCTGCTGGTTTTATGGATGTCATCAGCATTGACAAGACTGGGGAGAATTTCCGCCTGATCTATGACACCAAGGGTCGCTTTGCTGTTCATCGCATCACGACTGAGGAGGCCAAGTATAAGTTGTGCAAAGTGAGAAAGATCTCTGTGGGAACAAAAGGGATCCCTCATCTGGTGACCCATGATGCTCGCACCATACGCTATCCTGATCCTCTCATCAAGGTGAATGATACCATTCAGATTGATTTGGAGATGGGAAAGATTACTGATTTCATCAAGTTTGATACTGGTAATCTGTGTATGGTGACCGGAGGTGCTACCTGGGAAGAATTGGTGTGATCACCAACAGAGAGAGACACCCTGGTTCTTTTGATGTAGTTCACGTGAAAGATGCCAATGGCAACAGCTTTGCCACCTGGCTCTCCAACATTTTTGTTATTGGCAAAGGCAAAAAACCATGGATTTCTCTTCCCCGTGGAAAGGGCATCCGCCTCACCATTGCTGAAGAGAGAGACAAGAGATTGGCTGCCAAACAGAGCAGTGGGTAAAAAGGTCCCCAGGTGACATGATTGGAAGTCTTTATACATAATTAAAGATTAATACAACACACACACACACACACACACAAAGGAGGGAAGAATTGAGACAACCACATAGGCTTTCCTTCTGTAGCAAGACAAGCTGAACAGAAATGTTTTATCACTTAATGGGCATAGGTAATGAGTTTTAAATGGTTTCATAACTCAGCTATTCTTTAAAAGTACAAAGCAACTTTATGGGAGATATTACCTTCCCAGAAAGTGCTGGATTATATCTGTTTGCTTATCTCAGTGGAGTCCACGTGTCTAATCCTTGCATGGATGTGCAAGATGCACACTTCCTGAAGCTCATGGACCATCAAGAGCAAAGGGCAAGCCTTGCTCTGTTATTTCCAGTTAAAGGCCCCTTGGGAGGTATATCATCTCTGTCCCTGTGTGTCCCCTTTCCTCTGTGACAACTCCATCATAGTAAGTACACATAGCATCGACCGAGAGCAGGAACATAAATCAAATTGACATAAGTCCAATTCGAAATCATAAATCAGTTTGACAAAAGTTGAATTAAAAGACGTATGAGCTGTGTGAGACTGTGATCTTTTGAAGCTGTTTGAATGGAAAGATTGGGGGATCGTGTATCATTTTGGGAAGAATTTTTAGGGAGAGTTGAGATTTATGTCAAAAGCTCACCTGGGTCTCTAGAAGATTTAACTATCATAAAAATAACTTCTCTGTAGCATTTTGATTTTTAAGATTGTTCATGGCAGTGATGACAATGACTTATTCTTACATTTGCCCTCAAATATATATTCAGTATGTTAGATATTTTTAATGAAAAATTCTATTCACCTTATTTTAAAATTTATGTTCACTTATAAGGCATCCTTCATTTCTAGATGTCCTGTTATTTGTTCAAGTCATATTTTTACCCTTACATGTAGCTATTGTCCAGGCAGAGAAGATAACCTTTCAAATTTAAGGTTTTAATACTTCAAATCTTTTTATATCCCCTGAATAAATCACTATACAAGCTGAATCACTCCAGTGGCTAAAGCCATGTTCTTATAGTAGGAGATAAAATTTTAGACTGCTATTAAGGTACAGTTCCAAGAACACTGTCCTCCTTTAAATGATTAAATATTGTGTTAATATTGATGTTTTCTTTTTAGCTGTTAAGTTGTTCCTTGGAAGCCCATGATGTGTTTGGGCATAGTAGAATTTTGTTCCTCTGGGATATGCTAACTTATTCCTTGGAGCATTACTGATAGATGACTACCCTCAATAATTCAGCATTACTCTTTATTACTAAACTGGGGGAAATCTAGTTTTTCTTACTTATTCATGTTATATACCTTAATATACACATAGGGCACATGAGCAATATTCTGTGGAAAATGTTCTGTTACTTCTCCAAAATTGTAGAGGATATGAAAGGCTGAGTTCTTGGAAGAAAATATATACATTTCAAGAAGGTGGAGGGCTTCTTATGCCAGCTGCTGTTTTGACTTCACTTGTAAATCCACTTTCTAGAAGCTGCTTATGTCCTGGTGCATGAAGAGGATTATGCCAATCCCCATTTATTCTTTAATCTTTTTTTTTCCTTTTCAAGACGAAAGCCATGTTAGTAAAGAGGTATGTGATAGTAGAAAGAAGACGAGAACCAGTGCTATGAAACTCCTCCTCTTAGTGGCTGTGAAACTTTGGACAAGTGAGTTCGCTCTTGGAAAACCCAGTTTTGTCATTTAAGATGGCAGTTGAAATACAGAGTGCTAAAACTCTGTGAATCGATTAACGTAATTGGAGAACTAGGAAGTACCAGCTATCATTTTATCTCCCTGCTTAGGTCATGGTCTTTTCCAGAATTTTCTTCTGGAGAAGAAAATCGTTTCCATTTCCTTACCTCAGCTCAATGAGCTACTCTATCAGATGCTGTGACCAACACTGTACTCTGCCCACACCTCTCAGCCTGCCTTGAAGTTCACCACTGGCAAGAATGTCAATGGCAGTCTTGGTCTCTGCTTGAGGCATTCTCTGCCTGGCAGTATGCTGTTGCCACACTTTGCCAGACCAGGAGCCCTAGAGAGTTAGCTCCCCTGGGGCAGTCCCTCACCAGTGATGGATGGGAATTGGTGAAAATACCCTACTTCCTTCTCCCCCAGGAGACAGGTCTGAGGGAAGTTTCTGTACTATCTCTCTGGGCTGGGGGCCCCACAGCGGGAATAAGCTGCAGTTACCGACGGAGCAACACTGCCTTCATTAGTTACCTTCCTTTCTCCATCCTAATTCCCTGTTCCTTCATGGCGCTTTCTGCAGTAACTTCCAAAATGAACTGGTTGCCTGTGAAACCTATCTCAAGCTCTACATTTGGGAAAAAATACTTGTTTTGTCTCTTGTATGCTCCTCCCTGCTTCTGAGACAGCAGGGTTTGCATTTTGATGTCCTATGTCTGTCAGAACCTGCTCTCTTTTCCCCTTAGTATGTCAGTGTTGGGTTTGCATTACCTACAAAATTAATGTGTTAAAGAGACAGCACTGTGGTCCATGCTCTTCTTTCTGCTGGGCATGCTCTACCTTTCTTTTGCTCTTTCTCTGTGTCCCTGCTCGACCCTCTTCCTGTCTCTCCCACAAACCAAGAAATAGACATTCAAGCTCCTGCTTCTCTTTCCAGTGAAGTCTGAAAGAGGGGAAGTCTTTCTGTAGACTTCAAAGATGACCCCTCCTACCCTCACTGGCTCCCATTGCACTTTGGACTTCTGTTATAATTTCAGTTACCTTTGAAACTACTTATTAACTCCTTCTCTTTCTGATGGATGCACCACGTGTTGCTATTGTGATTTGCAAGTCTTCAGGGACAGTGGATCAAGCATGGGCCTTGGAGCCTCCCAGGCACCCTGCTTCCCTGCAGCCTCCCTAGATAGTTGTCCCTGCTTCCTGGCTCCCTGACTCCCTGGCATCCTGGGCCCTTCCAGCCTCCTTCTCCCCACTCCCACATCATAGCCCTTGCCAGCCTCTGTCCCCAACAGGGATTTGAGCATGGGTGCAAGAAAGGGAAAGGATGTGTGTGTGGACTCCATGGTATCCTAGAACCAAGAATGTTATGATGACATTAACAGTCCCCACCCCAGACTAGCAGTCCCTATGTTGTGGTATAACCGCTCCATGCTACATCTGGCTTGGTGACCACCCTTCATCCAGGTCTGAGTGCTTCCCAGTACAAAGGTTTAAAGATCCTTGGAGGTTGCCTGTTTGTGTTGGTGAAGAGCCCACAGACCATTGAGATAGGGAACTTGACTTCTCCAGACCTCACCCTCTCTGGGGCATGGCTCCTTTGTTGGCAGCAGGCTGAGTGAGCGTGTGCACACCCTGCATTGCTGGATGGCCTCACACTTGCGCCTTCTTTGAGGGTCTATACTCGCCCCACAATCCTTATGTCCCAGAACAATCCCTAGGCTCACTCCTTCCCTAGGCATAGACTCTCTCTTTCTCTTAGATTTTCTGAGTCCGGCTCTTATTTTTCCCCCTTGGTGGGCTTGTGGTCCCCTTTGGGCAAGAGTCATGTATTATGAATTGTATAATTTTGGCAATTAGTTGAATGTAAGTTGAATGTTTTGATATTTACATTTGAAGCTAGCACTGCATAATATAAAGATGAGTAGCACAAAAAATGCTCATAATTTTAAATGTAGATTTTGCTTTCCTGGAAATGGCACGGGACAACAAAACACAAACAGGTGGAGACGCCATAAAAGAAAGGAAAAAGCTTTATATATATATTATGTGTGTGACCACACTTTTTTTCCTGCTTTCTGAAAAAGGGGCCCCACATTTTCATTTGTCACTGGGCCCCACAATTTATGTAGCTGTCTCTGCACAGCGAAATCTCAGACCTGACCACCTGGCTGGTTTTCCGCAGAGAGCCTAGAAATTGAAGTAATTGCCTTCTTTAAAGAAACAATCTAGGTAAAAAAATGAAGTGTTGGTTATTTTTCTGTAGAACAAATTACCTTAAAGCTTAATAACTTAAAGTAGCAACACTTCTTTTTATCTCCCTTGACCCTCGGGGCTGAGTTCAACTAGCCCACTGTCACTCAGGGTCTGTTGTGTTGCAGTCAGTGCCTGGAGAAGGCTCCCTCACAGGTCTGGTCATGAGGCTGGATGTTGGTCGGGATGCCAAATAGGACTGCCTTCTTAGACCAATTATATATGGCCTCCACATATGGCCTGATTTCCTTAAAGCACGGGAGTTGGGATGCCAGAGAGAAAGAGAGACAGAAGGAGAAACACTATTGTCTTTTTTTAGCTGAACCAGCCTTGGAGGGCACTGAGCATTACTCCTTCATCCTGTTAGTTAGAACTATTGACAGTGGAGACTAGTGATTATATGACCAAAAGCCATCGTATACAGGTCCTAAGACTCTCGGGCTGGGCCAAGGAGATGGCACAGAGAGGTGAAACATTGATCTCATGGTTCGTGCTCAACAAATGATAGTTACTCCTGTGTTGGAACTTCTTTTCTTGATAGTGAATTAAATTTAGACCAGGAAACGTCTTCATCTCTGACCCTTGAAAGAGCACCATTTTGAGTATTCGACTCTAAATTCTGGCTCCATCCAATGTCTAGCTGTTGGCCTTTACTCAAATCTTTTAAGCCGCCTGAGCAGCTGTTTCCACTCATATTTGCTGTGCAAATTAATAATAGAATGTGTGCAAAGTCACTCTGTAAACCATTTAGAATGTATGAATGTGAATTAGTATACACACGCACACACACACACACATACATACACAGTTCCATTGGCAAACTTGGTGGCAAGTACAATTAGTTCTGTAGTTTTGGATTTTGTCTTTTTGATGAACATTGATACTGAGTAAGGAATACTTACCTACCTCCTTCCCTCCCCCTCCAGCCCTGCCGCATCTGCTTATTTGGTTGGTTGTTTCTTGGAACAAGTAATAGATGATATCACATTCTGTCTTCATTTACTCTCTTTGTAAATTTTCTAATCATGTCCCTTCCACCTTAACACTATGAGCTCATTAGTATTTATGGTTTAAGGATAAGAGAAGGAAGATGGGGGGAGCAAGGGAGGTAATGATTTTATCCTAAAAACACAGCAGAACCAGGGCGCCTGGATGGCTCAGTCAGTTAAGCGGCCAACTCTTGGTTTCAGCACAGGTCATGATCTCACTGTTTCTGAATTTCAGCTCTGCATTGGGCTCTGCACTGACAGCATGGTACCAGTTTGGGATTCTCTCTCTCTCTCTCTCTATATATATATATCTTTCTCTCTCTTTCTCCTTCCCGCCTCTTCCACCTCCATTCTATCTCTGTCTTTCTTGCTCTCTTTCTCAACATAAATAAAATTAAACCAAAAACAAAAACACAGCAGAACAAGGAATTCCAGTCCAACCTAAAAACTCCAATACCACCTGCCAATATAAATCTCTTGTTTAATTGATATTGACCCTGTACCTTCATTGTCCCTCATAAAATGGGCACTTAATCACTTGTATTCAGTTTTCATATGCTTCTCAGAAAAGCCCTATCTTCTCACTCACCAGACAAGAAGTCTAAGCTCTGTGGGGTTTTGTATCCTGACAGTGCATGGTAACATGTTCTACAGTATCTACGCACTGCTGAGTTCCATAACTTCTCATGATACATGGATTTATATTGATAGGGTTGCTATTCTTTGTCCCATAGTCTCTCGTCTCTCACTGAGTCTCTTAAATCCTCTTAAAATGTAAATAAACTCTGTTGTAGTTGACAGTTTTGTCTTCTCTTTTTCTTGTTCACTAACTCCTTCTAGTTGGTACATTAATACAGTCAATTAAGGAACTGGTACTTCTACTGTGAAAGTAAAGATAATAGAATTTACTGTAAAGTAGAATAACAAATGTTTATAGATTACTTACTATGTCTGAGGCCATGTACTAAACCTGTACCAACATTATTTTATCTTATCAGAGCTCTAATGTTGGCAGTCCATCTTAAGAGAAACCATTACAGAATTCTTTCTTAGAGCACGGTCTTATAACTCTGTGTTAAGATGAAATTTCTCTTTTCTCCCTAGTGCTTTTTAATATGCACCTTCATCGTAGATACTTTTTTCCAGTAGATTGTGTCTTCTGTGAAAACTAGAGCTGTATTCAACTACATTATAATTCCCAAAGTGGTTAATACAGTGAAATTTCCTATACACACACTCAATTACTGTTAAAAGATGGTTTATGCAGCGCCTTGACAGTATTTTAAGACTGCAATTCTAAATCCCTTTGTCTTTTCCCCCTAATCTCTCCTTATAATTTACAAATATGTCTCTGAATGGCAATCAAACTGGGAAAATTAGCTCTTCCGTTTTACATATGAATTATTTCTATTTTATGCAAGCGCCACCTCTTTAGATGAATTTCTTGCTTTGTAAATTTTTATCTATTTGAAATGAAATTTAGTATTAGCCTTTTCTTCAGCCTTTAGTTTTTGGCCTTTTTCTTTGGTGACTTTTACACTTTGTACTACGTGATATTTCTTGTTCTCTTCACTAAATCAACTGTTTCTAAATGAAAGGACAAAAATAACACTTAGCATAAGTTATGTGGTAAAAGATAAAAAAAAAAAAAAGTCCTGCCCAAGTGTTTGAAAATCTTTCCCTGGTAGAACAGTCCTTTTTCATTGTGTTCAGAAAAGAGCGAGCTTGCCTTTTTTGTATTTTGATTTTTGTAATATTGGAACCATTTCCTAAAATAACCCAAGATTTGTGTATTTCTTTGAAGGCAGAACAATAGCATTCCTTTAAAAGTCCCTAAGAAAAGACAGTGAGGAACACAAAGTTGCTGGAAGCCAAGGCTCTCCCAAGTTAGCATGCACTAGAAACACCTGTGGACTTCATTAAAACACACTGCTGGGTCCAGTTCCAGAATTTCACCAGGTCAGGGATGGGGCCTGAGAATTTACAGCTCTCACAAGTCTGCAGGTGATGCTGATGCTGCCCTTTGGAGGCCACACGTTCAGACCCAGCGCTGAATGCTTCCACCGAAAATCACTTCTAAGGTGGCTCCTAAGGCATTTAAACTCTTAGACTCCCAATAACTTCAAAAGGAAAAATTCTAGAAATCTAAATCTATTAGTACATGAATCCATTTTCTAACATTAGTTTGAGGTAAGTTATTGTGTTTTGTTTCACCTGTAGAACTTTGTGTAGGTGCATATAGTAAAAAAAAAAAAAAAAAAGAAACTCATCTGAACAATAGTACCTACTGAGCTTTGCATTTGTTTGATACCACCTTTAGTATTCTAAAAAAATTTTTTTATGGTTCGTTTTATTTATTTTTGAGAGACAGAGAGAGACAGAGCAGGGGAGGGTCAGAGAGAGGGGGAGACACAGAATCTGAAGCAGGCTCCAGGCTTGGAGCTGTCAGCACAGAGCCCGACGTGGGGCTCGAACCCACAGACCGTGAGATCATGACCTGAACTGAAGCTGGATGCTTAACTGACTGAGCCACCCAGGCGCCCCATGTTTTTAGTATTCTACATCTGAAATTACTTTCACCAGATTCATCAATTTATTTCAAGGATATTCCTGGATGCACACTATGTTTCAGTCTCCTAGGAGAGATGCATTACGGCACAACACAGATATGGAGCTTACATGTATATTTCATGCTACTGCATCAATAGCTGTATTGATTCTAACAGCCATTCGAAAGCAGAGCAGGCTGGGTGTCTCAGTAGGCTAAGCATCTGACTTCGGCTCAGGTCATGATCTCACTGTTTCTGCATTTGAGCCTACATTGGGTTCTGTGCTGACAGCTCAGAGCCTGGAGCCTGTTTGGAATTCTGTGCTTCCCTCTCTCTCTACTCCTTGCCTATTCACGCTGTCTCTCACTCTCAAAAATAAACATTAAAAAATGTTTAAATGTAGTGCATGATTATGATTAAAACATATTATGATTAAAGCATACCCCTCACATTCCTTGTCATTAGAATTTGTCCATAATAAAAAATACCATAGCACACAGATTTTGAGTCTGTGGAAACAAAGATCTTAACAAACATGGTCCAGTTCTGAAATCTGATAAACAGATGGAACATGAAATTGAAGTCAGGAAGTTGACTGACTTCTAGAGGTGGCTGAGGTCTGTCTCTTAGGGCAGTTCATGTGGAGGAACTCATTATTCCTAGTCACTTACCATCTACATTTAGGTACATAGCACTTATGTAACATTTCCTATGTGCTTAGCTCTCCACATATATTAACATTTAAACTGTTGTGGGCACTTCATATATATTAATTATGATTGCTGGGGTACATACTTTGGTATACCTATTTTGTGCATGTGTACATAAGGGGTTGGACCAGAGATGGTAAAAAATAAAGCGAAACAAAAAACCTGTCCAGGCTGTACAGCAGGTAAGTGATGGAGCCAGGATCATATGTCAGCAATCTGGCTCCAAAACCCACTCTCTTTACCACTAAACTTTGACTTACATGATGTCACTGGTATTCATCATATATTGTTATGGGTTAGCTTGTGGTTTGCCTTATTTTTTAATGTTTTTAAAAAAAAATTTACGTGTTAGAGAGAAAGTGGGGGAGGGGCAGAGAGATGGGGACAGATGATCTGGTGTGGGCTCTGTGCTGACAGCAGTGAGTCCCCTGTGGCGCTGGAACTCACCAGCTGTGAGATCATGACCTGAACTGAAGTTGGATGCTCAACCAGTGAGCCATTCAGGTGCCCCGATTTGCTTTTTAATAAGTGAATATCTTTCTTTTCCAATTAAGAGTAATTTGGGGGCAATTTCTACATACAATACCTCTTGTGTCCTAGAAGGTCTGAAAACACATAACTTTACACGTGATTAGTATTTGAAAACTACTTCTCAATGGACTCATTGCTGAAACTCTCAATCCTACAATTTTAGAAAATACAAATCTCTCATTTCTCTAGAGAGCTAGGCAGATTGATAGGGCAACCTAGGAATGTGATTATTTTCTGTCTTGAACTATATAAATCCTCTGTATACACCCTGGATTAAAAATGTAGTTATATGAATTTAATTGCTATGGGAGGCATTGTTATTAGCTTAATGGAGCATTAGTTTAATAGACTGGCCTCAAAATATGAAATGAAATTAAAAAAATATTTTAAAGCCTGATGGAAACTCAGGTATTGCCTCCTCCAAACCCCTTTATTTTACTCATTCAGCAGAGGAATAGAACTGTCCACTTATGTGCTCCACGTATGTGTATGTGTATGTCCTACACAGTTAACGGTTACTAGGTAAAACTAACCCAGATCTTTTGTTGCTTTGAGAACTGGGCTCTTTATCTGAGGGTAAGGAGACATCAGGGAAAGAGGTGGATCACTCCAGAGAGCTTGGCAGCAAGGAAACTACACAAGGCTTGTCTTAGGTGGCTGCAAGCCAAGTAGATCTCCACAGCCACCCTCCAAGATCTAAAAAGTCTATCCATAGGTTTTAAATGGGTTAAGTCACAAATACTGTACAGATGTTCTAACCACATACTGCTCTCTCAAGGCCTTGACCCTGGAAATGACTCCTACTGTGGGAACAGTGGGCAGAATGTACCTTTCAAAGAGCCTCTGCTCAGGCCAGCCCTCAAGTCAACCAGAGGTCATGCCCTCTCCATGACCCAGTCCTCTGGCCCCAACACCTTTCAACTCTAATTGGAAGCCTCTTTTCACCCCAATGTAAAGTACTGTCTTTGACTTCTAAGAGGGTTAGTACAGACAATTTAAAAAGAGGGTTCAACTCTTTCCAAGAAAAGGTCTTTTATTTAGCTAACAAAAAAATCCAATCTTTAGTAATCCTAGATTCCCAGACTTCTATAGGAGATATAGAAGACTGTCATGTTGTTCTTTTGAGATTCCATCCAGATGTTTATGTGGAAGTAGATTCGTCTTGTATATTGGTTTGTCTTTGCCATGTAACAAGCTAGCGTAACAGAGAGAGTGCTTCAACAACAACCTTTCGTTCAGCTTGGTGGTTTGCGCGGGGCTCTTCTTCAGGCTGCGCTTGGATGAACTTAGTTCATGTTTGATTGTTGTCACACCCTCAGAGGGAGTATAAATGTAATTAAGCCACATGTCTCTCATCAACCAGTAGGCTAATCTGGGCGTATTCACATGGTGGCAGTGGCAGAAGGCCCAGAAACAGCAAGGAGGTAAGCACTTGTATCGTTTTTGTTAATGTCTCGTTTACATGGCAAATTACATGGCCAACCTAGATTCAAGGGGTGGAAAAGTGGAAAGCCTTTATATGAAAGAGGGATAATAGTGTTTTAATAAACTACTATAGTTTGTCCGTTGATCCCAATTAATTTACTTTCCTCTCACTTTGAAAATACCCTTATCTCCTCCCAAGACTCCCCAGAAGTCTCATTTAATTCCAGTTTTAGGCTGGAAGTCCAGGATCTCAGGATTTAAAGAGAGATCCTTGAATGTTTTTCTCTTGCTTAAATAAGGTCTGAATGTCCCTCCTTAGTGGTGTTCCTCTTGATCCCATGAACTAAAGAAAACAGGGAACTAAAAACACATGTGTGTCTCACCTACAGTGGAGGACAAGGATAGGATAATTTATTTTTTAATGTTTTTTAATATTTTTGAGAGAGACAGAGCATGAGTGGGAGAGGGGCAGAGAGAGAGGAGATGGCTCCAGGCTCTGAGCTGTCAGCACAGAGCCCAATGTTGGGGCTTGAGCTCACAAACCATGAGATCATGACCTGAGCCAAAGTCGGTGCTCAACTGACTGAGCCACCCAGGTGCCCCAAGGATAGAATAATTATAACTGACTTTTCCACTTAAAAAAGGGAAGAACTGGAGCCAGATCACGGGTGCTGATCCATGCAAATCAGGAATCCCACAGAGCAAAGGCTCTCAGGTCTTCTGGGACCAGGGACTGTTTCTGGGCTTGGGCACTGTTCTCCGTAGAAGTGGCTTCCCAGTACAAAATTCTTAACTTTTCCTTGGGAGTAGTTGCTTGGTCACCATCTTCTATGGACCTCGAGTCTAACCTTTGAGCTCATGGCTCAAGTCTCTGAAATGTTCTTTTTTTTTTTCCCCACAAAAATTGCTTCCAATTGCAACTGAGTAGCTTTCTTAACTTGGTTCCTCCCATAGACAGTTGAGATACAGAAGAGGTTTTTTTGTTTTTGTTTTTGTTTTTTTTTTAATTTTAGCAATATTAGTCCCTTTTAATCTAAACTATGGTTCTTTTTCTAATAGAACTTCCATAAAAACTTGTGGGATTTCAATATATCAGATTCTAGTTCACTCTATTCAATAAAATCTCCAATGTCAATTTTTTTTTTTTACTTAATAGATGACTTTTGGGTAGTTAAGATTTTATATAACTGCAACCTTATTATTTTCAGAAGCCTTGTGCTTATCTTGGAGAGGCCATTCTTCACTTTGGTGAATCTTTCAGCATTTTAACAAAGGGCTTTACAGACACATCCTTGATTTGATCTTTGTTCTCAGTTTTGTCCTCACTCTATTTGAAATTGCTTCTCTTGGAGTTTCCTCAGGAAGTTTAAAATAGAACTACCCTATGATGTGGCAGTTGCACTAATAGGTACCTACCCAAGGATACAAAAGTGCTGATTGAAGGGATATGTGCACCCTGATGTTTATAGAAGCATTACCAACAATAGCCAAATTATAGAAAATGCCTATTGTCTACTGACGAATGAATGAAGAGTATGTGGCATATGTATGTATATATACATATATATATGTACACACACACACACACACACACACACACTATTACTCAGCCATGAAAAAGAATGAAATCTTGCCATTTGCAGTATCAATAGAACTAGAGTGTACTGTGCTAAATATAGTAAGTCAGAGAAAGACAAATACCATATGATTTCGCTCATCTGTGGAAATTAAGAAACAAAGCAGATTAACATGGCAGGGGAAGAAAAAGAGAGGCAAACTAGAAAAGAGACTCAACTGTAGAGAACAAACCGAGGGTTGCTGGAGAAGACATGGGTAAGGGGATGGGTCAAATAGGTGAGGGGTATTAAGGTGGGCACTTGTGATGAGCACTGGGTGTTCTATATAAGTGATGAGTCACTAAATTCTATAATAATTTACTACTTGAAGGTACTGGAAATGAGAAACCATTTTGTTTTCCAATCCAACTTGTCCTACCCCTTTATTTTCCTTTTAATTTCTATCTGGAAGAAAATAAATAAATTCTGTTTGAAAATAGTTTATTTTTAGTATATCTCTCTCTTACACCTTATCTTAGAAAGTAAAAGAAGCCAACTGATACTTGAAACATTCTTCTGTGAAGCCGTCTTGTCAATGCCCAACGAGCATAGCAGATACGTTCTTCGTCTCCCTTGTCGGTGCAGGTGATGATTTTGCCACTTGGTCTTCTACTTCGTAGCACGGGCCAGCTTTTGCAAGTTTCCCCACTGCTTCTCCAGCTTCAGTTCACTGCCCAGTCCTATATCCAATGCTATATCTTTTTAGGTTAGTCAAGAGCAGCATACTCCTTCTAGTATATTTTTATGTATCCATTCACTTGTTTGTGTTAAAAAACAAAACACACACACAAAGCTTAGTGTCTTGAAAAACTAACCTTTTTTAAAAACAACCTATTTATTTTCTTTCTCAGCTCATAATTCTGTGGGTCTGCAGTTTAGGCTGGGCTCACTGGTGGCATTTTTGTTCTGGGTGGGCTTGGCTCATCTCAGTCACCAGGATGGCCTCACGAACTTGTCTGGTAATTGGCTTCTGTTACCTCAGCAGATGGTATAGTTGAGTCTCATGCTCTTGTCACATAGCAGGCTTGCCAAGGCTTATTCATATGATGATGGTGGCAAGAGATCCCAGGATTGGTAAATGGGCAAGTCCTAGTGTGTAAGCGCTTCTCAAATTTTTGCTTGTGCCATACTTTGTCTGTATCCTTTTGGCCAAAACAGTTCACAAAGCTTATCCATATTCAAGAGTTTGGGAAATACGTACTTACCCTTCATCAGAGAAATGAAGGATTGTGGTCATTTAAGAACTCTACCGTATCTTGGGGTGCCTGAGTGGCTCATTCAGTTAAGCATCCCACCCTTGAATTTGGCTCAGGTCGAGATCTTGTATTTCATGGATCGAGCCCCATGATGGGCTCTGTGCTGACAACAAGGAGCTTGCTTGGGATCCTCTCTCTGACTGACTCTCTGTTTCTCTCTCAAAATAAATAAATAAACCTTTTTTTTTTAATAAAGTCTACCACATCCTGGAAATATTCTTTATGACCACAGTCTCTCCACTGTGTAATATTGTCAGCACCCACAGAATTCACAAGGGAAATGGGACTTGTATATAGCTACATTTTTGAGGATGTATTTGGTAAAATGATAGAATAAACCTCAAGTGTGTTTATTGCATAGACAAAAACTATATTCTGAATACAGATAACAAAGCAAATATTTACCTGACCTTTTAAGCTTTATGTACTATTGATAATTAATACATGCATGTTCTTGGTTAATACTGAGTTAAGCTCTTCAATTACTAATCTAAATATTTGTATAAAACAACATAGGCCAAGTCTACACATGACAAATCTTGTAGAAAAGACTACTACTCACTTCATAGCAGGTCAAGTTTTTATAGATTTTTCTGTGTAAATATCAGTGTTTGAAGTAGATAATGGTATACTGCCTCTATTCTTTCACCTTTCAGTGTACTGTCTTGAATTGTGGAAGCCTAAAAGTTAAAACTAAATCTCCCCAAATCCTTGCATCCACTGTTCTTCATATTATCTGAGATCCGCCAGGCAGATTTATAGCTGAGATTTGTAAGGTGGAAATAAGTTACATTATGTGTAGTCAAGTGCAGAGAGAGAGCATCCTGTAGGAGAGAATTTTAATTTTCCTGGAGTCGCTATGAAACAGGTCTTCAATAACAGAAATGCAAACACTGTTTTGCTAAGATTGGGTTTCAACAGGAAACAAAGGACACACTTTCTATTTATAAAGGCCCCATTGGTAAAGGTCTGCGTGGTATATAGGAATATAGCAAGTTCCTGGTCTTGCAGCAGTAGGGATGCCCTCCAACTCTATCTCAAAGCAGTGAGAAGTGAATATTCAGCTGGATAAAGGGGGAGAGAGAATTGTGCAGGGCAAGTTGCCCAGAGGAACACAGCCATCCTGAGGCAACCTGACAGAACCTAACAGATTTAGGGAAGGACCTAAATTAATAAATGTCATAAACTCACTCTCTTCTCTCCAGTTTTCTCACAACATCTGCATTGGTCCATCCAAAGAGAATCCATATGGGTCATTACCCTGTTAGTAGAATCTAGTAGATCAGCCTTTTGGAGCAGAGAGCAAAGTGGAAAAGAGTTGAGAGTAGATATGGAAGAGCAAATGGCTAATATGTGGTTCAGGTTCTTTGTAGTTGTCAAATTGTTGATTCATAGCATTTTAAGTGGTAAGCAGATGCCATAGTGGCGTTTTCACTGGAACAGAGCCAAAGTTCTGTTCCAGCTGCAATTTTCTTTCTGTCTAACATCCAAATTTGGCTCTTGGGCTGAGATAGAAATTCATTAAGCTACCAAATGCCCTTAATACATCCTTTTCTGTTTAGAAGGGATTCTCTTGTTGGGAACAAAGAACCGTATCTATATAGTAGTGATAATGAGTAAATGAAAGAATAAATAAGTGAAAATAATCTGTGACCTCACTTAAAACCGGAACATCAAATTAAAGCATAAGATAAATGTGAAGTTATGTTCACCATAAAGGCAAAATATTTTGGTGACTTTAATGTTCAAAATAGTAATAAAATATTTGAAGTGACCAATGTGTTTAAATCTTAAACAAATATACAGAGAGAGAAGAGAAGAAATGTCACTACTAGATGCATGAGAAAACTACTTAGTGGCATTCTTTAAAGACTACTGAAGCTATTCTTTTCCTTTTTTTTAAATGTTTTATTTATTACATTCAATTTATAAGAGAAAAAGGAAAATAGGGAGCAAATTGGTTGGAATGTAAAGCTAACTTGTTTATTAAATTCATCATCATGAATATGCATTTGAGAGCCTGAATATACAAATAACAATGGCCATACCATATATAAAAATGGAACTCTGACCTACAGAGTCAGTCCAGCAGTAAGCAGTATAGGTAGACAAGCATCAACCCCTGTGGCATTTAGCACAAAGTGACCGTTCTACGCATAACTGCAGCTTTCCTTATTTTTGCCCCTGTTCCACCCTAGGACTAACTGGAAAGAGCCAACTATGCAGTGTCTAACCCATCCCATTAGTTAGCCCGATTTTAGTTAGCCCATCTACAAATTCCCCATGACCGTAACCTCCAGTTATGTCATGCCTAAAGCCTTCCCTCTTTTGCACGATAAAGCTATTTTTTTCTTCTTGCCTTTGAGTCTCTGCCGAGCACAAGTGATGGTGCTTGACTCCGCTGTTGCAGGAGACTGAGTAAAGAGACATTGCTTGTCGTGGGTTGTACAGAGCTACCTTGTCCATGTCTGTTGCGGTCTTCCTCTGGTAGCACTCTGGGATTATTTATGTCATGGTTCTTACACTAGACACATAGTGTGTTTGCTGACCTGCCTTCCCCGTGAGAGTGAGATACCCTGGAAGGAAGTGAGCCTGACAGTGTCTGACAGCATCTGCTACAGAGCAGCATTTCGGAGAAATACTTCCCCATTTATTTGTCGAGTGAGTGACCTAGATTAGCACTAGCACTGTGTTCGTAGCAGGACAGCAAGGGGTGGCATACGTGGACTCTAATCTCAGAACACTTAAAACTTCTCAGTGCTTTTCCAGGCTAAAGTTGTCCTTGCAACTTCTGATGATGTCCAAAGATAACTGGATTATTTCAGAAAGCAAGATAGTATCATTTTGGATTCAGAGACTGCTATTTAGATAGAGTATTTTTACCAGTTTCATAAAATTTCATGACTCATTAAACCATTTTACTCTTGTTAAGTTTTAGACCCAAACCCTATTTGGTAGTTCAATTTTAGTTTGCTCTTAATGGAAATTTATTCCTGCCAGCCCCTTGAAATCCTATGGTTCAGGAATTATAGGTTTAAGACCATATTTCTTTTATCCCCTCTATTGTAAAATAGTTTTATGTTAGAATTTGTTCATAAATGACTATTTAGGTGAAAGAAGTGATCAATATTTAGAAGAATGATACTCCTCAGAAAATATTCCTCCTGGGAGGGAGCCAAGATGGCGGAGAGGAAGGGAGCTCTGTAAACTCCGTCCGCCCCATCTATCGAACTGAGAAGGATATTACTCTCATCTGCGAGAGCGGAAGGAGAAAATAAGGACTCCAGAAAGAATAGAACCTCAAGGATACCTGAATGAGTGAGGGCGAAGGGGGGAGATCTGAAAATGGGCCAGCCCGGGACGGGCAGGGGAGGCAAGATCCCCAGCCCAATGTGGGGGAAGCTCGCAGAGCCCGAGAGACAAAGGGAAGAGACAGGGGAGCTCAGTTCCCGGCTTTTCTCCCGGCGAAAAGTGGTCAGAGCGCAGCTGCGCCAGGAGAGCGGACTTCCCGGCGAGAAGCGGCCGGGGCTGTGGCTGCGCCAGGGGCGAGCAATTCGAACTCGGTTTTGGGAACGCGACCAGGGACCGCATTTCCACGGCGCACCTCGCCCCCTGCACGGACTGCGCGAATCCCGGGTGCCCACAGGGGAAAAAATAGGGCCCACACCTACGCGACCTCCGACAAGGAGTCGGGGGCAGGTGGAGGCCTGGGCACGCGCTTAGACTGCAGGAGCTCCCAGCTCATTTCCAGCAGCGCACAGCACCTTGAGCAACAGGTATTGGAAACCAAGAGAGACACAGTTTTTGGTTTTTTTTTTCCTTTCCCCCATTGCAATCCCGGTCCTGGCTGGGGGTGGGGACTCTGCAATTGAGTCTGTGAAGGTGCGCACTTCACCTCCTGCTGCTCATTTCACCTCAGGCAGGGGCGGAGCCTCTGAGAACAGCCTCCAAGACCTACCACATCAAACCACGCCTATCCACCAGGGGGAGCTGCTGCTTTTTTTTTTTAATATAAAAAAATTTTTCTTTCTTCACTTGTTTCGTACTTATCTCTTTGTCATTATTACCTTTTTTTCCCTTTTTCTTTACTCAATTCTTTTAATTTTTACTCCTTATTTTCCTTTCTCCTTTCTCCCTTACTTTTTCACCTTCTTGCAACCCAGATATATTCTCCTGTATCTCATCCTTACCTCTCCCGTAAACTGGTCATACACTTTTAAACGGTCTACTGTCCTTTGTTGTCTCTGACACCCTTTTGTATATATTTTTTTCTTTTCTTCTTTCTCTTTTCTTTTTATTTTCTCTTCTTCTCTTCTTTTTGTCTCTTTCCCTCCCATTTTCCTTTTCTTTCCCCCCTGTAATGTGTTTCTTTGTTTGATTTGTCTGTGTATATGTGTGCTTCTGTTCCCTCTGTGTTTGTCAGTCTGTTTTCCTTCTAATGACTACACCAAGAAATAAGCCAAAGTGTGCAAGAAGGCGAGTCCCAAATATTGCAGAGTAGGGAAATAAAATATTCAAAGGCACAACAAGAGAAACTGAGAGACATCATTAAGAGAATATTTCCTGAAAAGGCAGGCCCTGGAGAGTCAATAAGCCTCCCTTAACAGAGAAATATTAATAGGTGCACAGAGCACAACAAGTTTTCTAAAGGTGACAAGAGACAGAAAACTAGAAAAAATGACAAAACGAAGAAACTCTCCCCTGAAGAACTTCCAGGAGGAAATCACAGCCACAGAACTGCTCAAGGCAGATCTAGACAACATATCAGATCAAGAATTTAAAAAGCTTGTCATAAGATTAATCGCTGGGGTCGAGAAAAGCATCAAAGAATCAACTGATGAGTTAAAAAAGGCTATAAGTGAGGTGAATAACAAACTGGAGGCAGCCACCTCAAGGATTGACGAGGCAGAGAGAAGAATAGGTGAATTAGAAGATATAGTTATAGCAAAAGAGGAAGCTGAAAAAAAGAGAGAGAAATTAATCCAGGAGCAGGAAAGGAGAA
>PJEM01018434.1:0-18838 GCA_004023845.1 Helogale parvula | reverse complement strand
GTAAACTGGTGCAGCCGCTCTGGAAAACAGTGTGGAGGTTCCTCAAAAAACTATCCATAGAACTCCCTTATGACCCAGCAATAGCATTGCTGGGGATTTACCCAAGAGAGACAGAAATGCTGATGCATAGGAGCACATGTACCCCAATGTTCATAGCAGCAATGTCAACAATAGCCAAAACATGGAGAGAGCCTAAATGTGCATCACCTGATGAGTGGATCAAGAAGATGTGGTATATATACATGATGGAGTACTACATGGCAATGAGAGGGAATGACATATGGCCATTTGTAGGAAAGTGGATGGACCTTGAGGGTGTCATGCTGAGCGAAGTAAGCCAGGCAGAGAAGGACAGAAACCATATGTTTGCACTCATAGGTCTAACAGGAAAGCAGGAGAAACCTAATGGAGGACCAGGGGAAAGGGAAGAGGGAAACAGAGTTGGGGAGAGAGAGGGATGCAAAACTTGAGAAACTATTGAATGCTGAAAATGAACTGAGAGTTGAAGGGGAAGGGGGAGCGGGGGAAGGGGGTGGTGGTGATGGTGGAGGGCACTTGTGGGGAAGAGCACTGGGTGTATATGGAAAACAATTTGACAATAAAATATGGGAAAAAAAGATATATAGAGATTCAGATAGAAATAAGGAACTAACCTAATATTGGTTTTGAGTTTTTTGGAAAGCACCACTTTATTTATTTATTTATTTATTTATTTATTTATTTAATGTTCATTCATTTATTTTTTTGTAATAGTTTATTGTCAAATTGGTTTCCATATAACACCCAGTGCTTCTCCTCACAAGCGCCCCTCACCATGACCATCACCCCCTCCCTCCCTCCCCCTCCCCTTTCAGTCCATGGTTTGTTTTCAACATTCAGTAGTCTCCCTTGATCTGTGTCCCTCACTCTTCCTCGCTTATTTTTTAGAGAGAGAACACAAGTGGGAGAGGTACAGATAGAAAGCAGGACAGAGGATCCAGAGTGGGCTGCAAACTTACAGCAAAGCCTGACATGGGGCTCAAACTTGCCAACTGTGAGATCATGACCTGAACCAAAGTCAAGTACCTAATCAACTGAGCCACCCAGATACCCCTGCAAGCATTGTTTTAAAACAACTTCTTGGGTGCCTGGGTAGCTCAGTCAGTTGGTTAAGCGTCTGACTTTGGCTCAGGTCATGATCTCGCGGTTCACGGTTTCGGGCCCCACAGGGGGCTCTGTGCTGACAGCTAGCACAAAGCCTGGAGCCTGTCTCCGGATTCTGTGTCTCGCTCCCTCTCTGACACTCCTCTGCTCACGCTGTCTCTCTCTCTCTCTCAAAAAACAGTAAAACACTTAAAAAAACAAAAAAGTATTTAACTCATGCAAATAACATTGTAGAGTTTTGTATAAAAAGAAGAAAGCCACCACACAATACTTACTAAGCTTTCACACAGCTCAGGGCTGATGCAGCCTGTAGGACATAGTGATGGTAAGATTTGCACTATCCTTTCCAAGATGGAACACCAACCAGTACCCGATTGTTCCAATTCAAATTTTTTATTAAGGATCCCAGCATATGTTTTTTTTTTTTTAAAGGAAAGATGACTTGTTTTTTTTCTTTATTTTTCCAGTCAGGCACTGACAAGCTCTCAAATGGGACTCAATCTAGGTGTGGCTGAAGAGAGACTCTAAGCTCCTTCCACTGGGATTTAAATAGTAGTCATAATAATTGTTATTATTATTTTGAATTCTTACTATACACCAGGACCTGTACACTAAGCACTTGAGGGGCATGATCTTACATTAACCCCAAGCAGCTCCGTGAAAACAGACCTTTACCCTGAACAGCATGTGGCTGAGGGACTGGCCACGGCCTGGGGAGTTAAGGGACACTCTCTGAGAAGTCCTCCCAGGCCGAGCTCTCCAGAGACCCTGAGTGATGTCCACGGTGGCTTCTTCCCTCCTCCCTCAAAAGGGATGGCCGCCATACTGAGGCTACACCCCAATTCCATGTCTGAATTCATCCCCAAGGTTTTATTCAGTTCAACTGTAGCAGTCTTCAGCTCCTGGTTCCTGAGACTGAAGATGATGGGGCTGAGGAAGGGCATGAGGACTGTGTAGGTGACGTCCATCAGGGTGTCTCCTTCCAGAGACTGGGGACCCTGGAGCTTGAGGTAGACCACAGAGGCAAAGCCGTAGTGCACAATGACCACAGTGAGGTGGGACGCACAGGTGGAGAAGGCCTTGTGCCTGCCCTCAGCTGAGGGGATCCTCAAGATGGCAGCCACAATGAAGATGTAGGAGAGGAGGATGAGGAGACAGCAGCCCAGCAGGGCAGTGATGCACACGAGCCCCACACCCAGGGCCACAGCGGATACATCGGTTCCACAGGCCAGCTTCACCACAGGTGGCACGTGACAGAAGAAATGGTGGATCTCATTGGGACCACAGAAGGTGAGGTGGAAACCAGCCATGGTCACCACCAGCCCCATGACCGAGCCACCTGCCCAGGACCAGACCACCAGGCAGGCACGGCCACGGCGGCTCATGAGCACATTGTAGCGTAGGGGGTGGCAGATGGCCGCGTAGCGGTCGTAGCCCATGATCACGAGTAAGAAGTAGTGTGTGAAGCCGAATGTGAAAGAGAAGAACATCTGGCTGGCACAGGCCGCCCAGGTGATGGCATGGCGGGCCGAGAGCATGTCGGCCAGCAGGCGTGGGGTAATGGCCAAGGTATAGAGGATCTCAGAGGTGGACAGAGCGCACAGGAAGAGGTACATGGGCGTGTGCAGGCGGCCCTCGCTCCACACGGTGGCCGTGATGAGCAGGTTGCCCAACAGCGTGAACAGGTACATGAGCAGGAACAGCAGGAAGAAGGCGGGCAGGAGATGCCGCGGGAAGGTGGAGAATCCCACGAGGATGAGTTCAGACACAGAGCTGTGGTTTCAGCCCAGCATGGCGGCCATCCCTGGGTGGGTGGGAGCCTTGGGTGTGTGCTGAGCCAGGCCTGGGAGGACTTCCTGGAGGAGGTGCCAGTCCCTCGGCCACCTGCTGCTCATGAGGACAGTCACCGCTCCTCAGAGCTGCCCAGGGTTCACAGGTAATCATGGGCCTCAAGTGCTTAGCGCTGTCCCTAGTACATGGTAAGAACTCAGGACACCATGATAATAATAATACTATTAATAATAACGACTTCTAGTGTATTAAAATCCCAATGATTGGAGCCCTGGGTCTCTACTCAGCCACGCCTGGTTTGAGTCACCACTAGCTTGTCGGTGCCTCCAGCCATGTTGCTAACAGGGAATGGAAAAATAAAGAAAGACACAACAAATCCATCATCTTTTTTTTAAACAGCGATCATGCTGGGGTCTCCCTTAAAACATTCTAAATCGGAACCACCTGACGCTGGTTGGTGTTCCATCTTTGAAAGGACATGACCGTGTCCTGCAGGCTGCATCCACTCAGCCATCTGCAAGGCTTGGTTAGTATTACAGGGTGGTTTTTATCTTTTTTAGACAAAACTCTACCATGTCATCTGCTTAAGTTAAATATAGTGGAGAAGTTAACTTTAAAGCAGTCTTCCAATATCAATACCAACAGCAACAACATTGGGTTGGTTCCTTCATCTTTTTGAGCCTCAGTTTTCTCCTTCCTAAAAGGAAGTTGATCATAATAATGTCTGGCTGGCAAGGTTGTTATGAGAAGGTTGTGTTCTTAACATCCTTACTTTGGGGCGTGAAATGGAGTAAACACTAGAGAAGCTGAGAATGAGGACAGGCATGAATGACAGAATCAGATTCCCTGATAATGTAGCAACTTATGGCTATATCTCTCCATTTTGTTTTATTTTTTAATATTTACTTATTTATTTTTTTGTGAGAGAGAGAGAGAGAGAGAGAGAGCAAGTGGGGAAGGGGTAGGGAGAAAGGGAGAGAGAGAGAATCCCAAGCAGGCTCCACACTATCAGCACAGAGTCAGATGTGGGGCAAAAAATCACGAACCACAGGATCATAACCTGAACCAAAATCAGGAGATGAAGGCTTAGGCAGTTCAGCCACCCAGGTGCTGTATCTTTCTTCAGTTGTACAGTTTTTAAAAGTTTATTTATTTATTTTGAGAAACAGAAAGAGCATGCTCGCACATGCACACGCATAAGGGGGCAGAAGCAGAGAGAGGGGGAGAGAGAAAAGTCCCAAGCTGGCTTCACACTGTCAGCCTAGAGCCCCACATGGGGCTTGAATCCATGGTCTACAATATCATGACCTGAGCTGAAATCAAGAGTTGGAAGCTCAACAGACTGAGACATCTAGGTGCTCCACTTTAATTGTCCATTAAATGCATTTACCTCTTTTTTTAATTACTGGTGTTTTAGGACTTAATTCTGCCACATTATTTAAGACTTGAGCTATGCATATATACATACATATACATACATTTCTATACACATGGCTCAAGCTTATATGTATGTATTCTATATACATTCATATACATACATGTGTATATACAAAATCTAATATATACTTATATATGTATCTTCACCTGTACAAATACTCACAAACACACATACACTCTTATCACTACACCAACACAAAATAAAAGAGGAAGAAAGAAAAAGAGAAAAACATCAAAGGCCGTGAGGTCATAAAGGAAAAACAAGTACATACACAAAGACCCAGATATCTATTTGGCAATACAACTGGAAATTAATAAGCAGAAGACCTCTCAGAGTACCCATATATTTAGAATGTAAATATTGGGTTGAACCATTTGACAATGCCACAGTAACACATTAGTCATTAATTGTCAGGCTGAAAGGAAAATTAAGAAATACTAAGAAGTGAATGATAATGAAAACTTGAAATGACAACTAAATGAAATGGATTGTGTCTTAGAATAGAAAAAGGATATTAGTGGAGAGCCGAAAAAATTCCAGTAAGAGCTGTTGTTTGCTATATAGTGTTATATACCAATGTTCCTGTCCTGGGTCTGATCATTGTCCTGGGGTTCTGAAAGATCCTGGCATGAGAATTTTCTGTATTATTTTTGCAACTTTTTCCATAAGTCTAAAATTAATTAATAATAAAACATTGCAAAATAAGGTATCATTCAAAGTTGCACAAAACCTGACAACAATCTAGGAATTACTTTAAACAAGAACACACAGGAGCTTTGTGGAGAACAATGAAACCTCTAACAGACAGGAAACACGACAGATCATGCAAGTAAGTGGATGAAAGGAAACGACAATACCAGAAAGATGTTCAGTCTCCCCCATTTTAATCAATACATTCTATGTAATCTTCTCAAAAGTATCCAGTTGGATTCTTGAGAAAGAAGAAAGAGTAATCCAAAATGTTTATGAAAAATAAGGACCCCTGAACAACTGAGTCCATCTGGAAATGAAGCGTGACAGGAGGTGGGGTGAGATTGCCGTCTGAGATACGGAGACATGCCATGGAGTCCTGGGAACAAAGCAGTGTAGGGTTAGTGCGAGGACAGACAATGAGCCGGGGTTCCAGGTGCAGACCTCAGAGACAGAGACATTCACATACGGTTATGGTCACACCGCAAATCATTTGGAAAAGAGATGAATTGTTTAGGGGATGCTGTTGAGGAAAGTCTCTACACAAACAAAAACCGAAACTAGATCTCAGTACCCCTCCAAAAAGAGAATCAAGATAGATTAATAACATAACTGTGAAAGATTAAAACAAATCATGAGAGACTTTTGAATGCTGAGAACAAACTGAGGGCTGAATTGGGGGGAAAAGGAAGGCGGGGTGATGGTCATGGAGGAGGGCACTTGTGGGGAAGAGCACTGGGTGTTATATGGAAACCAACTTGGTAATAAACTATTAATAAAAAAACACACAGCTAATGAAAGCAAGTGTAATAGGATCTTTGTGCTCCAAGAACAGGAAACACATTCCTTAAAAAGAAAAAGAGCACAAACCTTAAGTAAAAAAGATCAACTCTATTACATCAAAATTCTGAATCCTTTTAACCAAGAGCATTGTGGATAAAGATAACAGATGACAGAGAATAGGAAGCCTTTTGCAATAAAAGTAAGCTCTAGAGCTCTGCCTACAACCTACAGCCTATAGTTAACAATACAATAGTGCCCAATTAAACACTTGTTAAGAATATAAACACCGATCTTGTCTTCTAATCATCAAACTTGCTAAGAGACAAGATCAAAATTATTCCCAACACTAAAAAGACATGATGATCATGTGACCTGGTAGACTGCTAGCTATCAGTGCAATGGTGACCACATTATGATAAGTAAACATACCAACTCAACACACTGTATACCTTAAATTGACACAGTGGTATTTATTAAATATATGTCACTAAAAAAGAACTTGTTAAGAGGGTAGATCTCCTTGAGAGTTACACACACACACACACAAGGGGACATAAGGAATCTTTGGAGGTGATGGACACCTTGATGTGGGGATGGTATCACAATTGTAGGCATATGTCCAAACTCATCAAAATGTACACATTAAATGTATGCATATCTTTGTATATTATGCATACCTCAATCAAGCTGAAAACAAAAACCCCACTGACCAGAGACTAACATCTAGAATCTACAGTGAGAAAAAAGAGAAATGCGGAAACCGATAAGAAAAAGGACAGGCATCATTATAGAAAGTGGGCAACGGGGAGGAACAGGTAATTTGCTGCTGAGGAAATTCACTAGGTGAGCAGCAAACAAGGACATGAGTGGCTCGTTAGCAAGGAGAGGAATTCAGTTTACAACAACAACACTGGGGACTCCTGGGTGGCTCAGTGAGGTGGGCGTCCATCTCTTGATTTCAGCTCAGGTCATGATCTCATGGTTTGTGAATTTGAGCCCCGCATTGGGCTCTGCATATATACACATCCATCCTAGTGGTTTTGTTTCTCTGGGGAATCCTGAATAATACTCTGTCTAAAGAGATGAGTTTGAGATCTACCAATCAATTCCTGGTGGTTTCCCCTTTGTGTAAATATTTCTGCCAGTTCAGCCTCTGCAACTCAGCTAATTTTGTAATGAAATTGAATAACATTTAATGTCAGGACGGCATTTCATGAGTCAGTTTCTGGGGCTGCTGTAACAGAGCATATAAACCTCGTGTCCTGAAACCACACACTTCTCTCCTCCTCTGTGCTGGAGGCCAGAAGCTGAATCAGGGTCACTAGGTGTGAGTCGAGGTGTGAGCAGGGCTGCTTCCTTTGGGTGGGATCAGGGAAGAATCTGTCTCCTAATTTCCCACCTCCGAGGCAGCAGCATTCCCTGGCTCATGGTTCCTGCCTCAGCAACTCCAGTTCCTCCTTCTGGTGTCACATCCTCTACTTCTCCCTGTCTCTGGTTCCTCCTGTCCCCCTTGTATAGGGATACTTGCAAATATAGCAACCATCTGGGTGATCAGGGTAATCCCCCTGTCTCAGATCCCTAACTGCATCTCATCTGCACATTCCCTTTTGCTGGACAAGGGAACACAGCCACAGGCTCTGGAGAAGCACATCTTAGGAAAGGTGGGGGCATCAGTCAGTAAAAATAATAAGGGGTAAAATAATGAGTGGAACCCCGAAACTGCTGTAGCCATTTTGTCAAGGTCTCATTGTCAGAGTTAATGAGGGAAGTGTCCCAGGAACTCCTCTGGAGTCAGTGTTTCCCTCTGGCTGTGTGAAAGGGGTGTGAGCCTAGGGCTGCACCTGCCCTCCTTCCTGAAAAGGGGTCTCTTCCTTCTAATGGAAGCCTTCTCCTCCTCCTCTCTGCAGACACCTCAGAGAGGCAGGTTCCTGAACACAAACTGCACACACATGCACATTGTAATCGATTCCTGCTTCCTGCCTGCACAGCGCTGTGGCCTGGGACAAATTATCTACCAGATTTGCATTTTCTGCAGGTCAAAAACACGAGTAGGAATAGGTGTGGGATATATCTAAGTGTGGAGAAAGAATAATTTATTTTGAGACCTAGAAGAGTGAATGCATAGGAAACCCTTTCAACAACATTTGGCAAAGGGCAGGCACTCATATGTGACAGATATTCTTAGGTTTATGATTATAAAACGCTCTGCCTGCCACTCCAATATCTGCCACAGCTTTGAGTAAGAATTTACATGAATTGAAGACCCCCCTCCTGGATGCTCAAATATATGATTTCCCAAACCCCAACATGGGAGTCAGACACACATAAAGTTGCATGGTGATGGTGTGACCTCCACCACCATTTCTCATCTGCCTCCAGACCCTTGACCTCTCTTTGTCCCATCTTGAGATAGCACTGTGCCTTCTAGCACATCCCACAGATAGATTCAAGTAAACACAGGAATAAGAAATCTAAGTTTTATTGAAAGTAATATGGGAAAAAAGGGAAAAGGATTTCCTTAAGATGTCAGACAGCAACACCCTTTTCACATTCTGTATGTTCTTTCTCAAGTACTGAATCTTCTTCCCTTTCTCTCTCTGTCACTCTGGCTCTCTAACGTTCTTTCTCTACCTTGCATCTGACATCCTTCACTTAACTCAACTCATATCAACACAAGAATCTTTTAGGGTCTCTCACCTCCAAAGAAGGCAGGAACTATAAACATGGAACCATCTCCTTAGAATAAAATAGTGAGTGCTCTTTTGTGCATTTGTTATAATTAAAAGATAGTACTTACACAACACTGGACACAGGGCCTGATAAGTGTGTACACTTACTTGCAAATATAGCAGCCCTTCTATTGTTACTGACTGATGCCCCCACCATTCCTAAGATGGGCTTCTCCAGAGCCTGCGGCTGCATTCCTTTGTCCAGCAAGAGGGAATGTGAAGATGAGATGCAGTTAAGGACCTGAGATAGAAGGATTACCCTGATCACCCAGAAGGGCTGCTATAATCCTATTCATGGTTGAATTTATAATTATGCTTACTTTTGTTTATTCCTATGCTGAGGGAAATTTGAGAAAGTCCTCTCTTGTTTGTCTATTCAAGAAGAACCATGGGCATTAGTGCCCAGACATATCCAAGTGATGCTCCCCACTGGTCCGTAGAGAGATAACACATTCTTAGACAGAGGTTATGGGAAGGAGTTCATTGCATGGGATCAAGAACAAGAGATGCTGATCACTGGAGCCTATGCAAGAGGGGAGTAAAAGAATGGAAAAAAACTAATACCTATCCTGTTCCAACACCCTCTGCTTCCAACATTACCTATTAAGTATTTCTATATACTGAATTCCTACAACTCTCCTCTAGAGACAATCATTATTCTCAGTACTTCAGTCATATTCCTCACCACCAAACTGGCCATCAAGAGCTTAGAGGAATGAGTTTTCTCTGGATGTTTTTCTTTATGGCATTCTTGAGCTCCTTATTTCTGAGGCTGAAAATGATGGGGCTGAGAAAGGGGGTGAAGACTGTATAGGTGGTGGCCATCAGCGTGTTACTGTCCATAGAATGGGGGCCCTTGGGCTTGAGGTAGATAATGGAGGCAAAGCCGTAGTGCACAATGACCATGGTGAGGTGGGACACACACGTGGAGAAGGTCTTGTGCCTGCCCTCAGCAGAGGGGATCCTCAATATGGCGGCCACGATGAAGACATAGGAGATGACAATGAGGAATAAACAGCCCATCAGAGCTGAGACACACACCAGGATCACACCCAAGGTGACAGAAGAATTCTCATTCCCACAGGCCAATTTTAGAAGGGAAAGCACATGGCAGAAAAAATGGTGGATCACGTTAGACCCACAGAAGGTGAGGTGAAAAACTATCAGGGTCACCATCATCCCCATGACTGAACCACCAGCCCAGGTCCAGGATACGAGGCGGGCACAGCCACGGTTGCTCATGAGCACGTGGTAGCGCAGGGGGTGGCAGATGGCCACGTAGCGGTCATAGCCCATGATCATGAGCAGGAAGGAGTGTGTGAAGCCAAACGTGAAGGAGAAGAACATCTGGCTGGCACAGGCTGCCCACGTGACGGTGTGGTGGGTAGAGAGTATGTCCACCAGCATGCGAGGGGTGATGACAACAGTGAACAGGATCTCGGAGGTGGACAGGGCGCACAGGAAGAGGTACATGGGCGTGTGCAGGCGGCGCTCACTCCACACGGTGGCCATGATGAGGAGGTTGCCCAGCAGTGTGAACAGGTACATGAGCAGGAACAGCAGGAAGAAGGCGGGCAGGAGATGTCGCGGGAAGGTGGAGAATCCCACGAGGATGAGTTCAGTCACCATGCTGTAGTTCTGACCAGCCATGGATGCTGCATCTGGTGAGATGGGAAAGGGAATGAAAATGCACAGTGTATCCCATGAATGACAAGATGATTCAGCATTAGAAAACTTATCACATGATCAATCATATGAATAAGCTAAAATAAAAATCACATAATTAAATCAATTCCGGCAGCAATCCTGGATTGCTGAAGTTCGATTACTATTTATGATTTTAAAAATTAATACATAATTTTCATAAAGTATTGTATTATTTTAGATATACAATATAATGGTGATAGATCTATATTCCTTAAAAATCTTTTAAAAAGATCCTTCTCAACATGAAATCAATGGAGACTTTCTTAGTTTACTAAGAATATACAGCACAAAACTAGTGAATAATACATGAAATGGGAGACAATAGATGCATTATTTTAAGCCAAGGTTACTCACTGACTCTGCTGTTCATTAGATGGGAAGTGAAGCCGGGGTGGTGCTTAAGAAAAGATAAAGAAAAAAGAAATATCAGGATTGAAAGGGAAGAGACATGATCATCTACCTAGGAAGGAAAAAGAATGAAGGTGGAATATATTGGAACAAAGACAGACACATGCTGCCAAAGACGAGGCCAACTTCCCAAACTGAGTATTTCCTGTAGAATTACACCCATAATAATCATGCAAATCCTCCAAAACCTAAAAATAGAACTCCCCTACATACCAGCAATTGCACTACTAGGTATTTATCCAACGGATACAAAAATACTGTTATGAAGGGGCACATGCAACATTATTGACAATAGCTAAACTATGAAGATAGCCCAAATGTCCTTTGATTGATGAATGGATAAAAAAGATGTGGTATATATAAACAATGGAATATTACTCAATGATCAAAAAGAATGAAACCTTGTCATTTGTAATGACGTGGATGGAGCTAAAGTGTATTATGTATGCTAAGTGAAATAAGTCAATCAGAGAAAGACAAATCATATGATTTCAGTCACATGTGGAATTTAAGAAACAAAACAGATGAACATATGGGAAGGGGGAAGAGAAGAAAGGGAAACAAACAAAAAGAGATTTTTTTTTACTGTTTATTTTTGAGAGAGAGAGAGAGAGAGAGAGAGAGAGAGAGTGTGGACAGGAGAGGGGCAGAGAGAGAGAGGAAGACACAGAATTCAGAGAGTCTCCAGGCTCTGAGCAATCAGCAAAGAGCCTCATGCGGGTCTCAAACTCATGAACTGTGAGATCATGGCCTGAGCCGAAGTCAGACACTTAACTAAGCCACCCAGGTGCCCCAAGAGATTCTTAACCATAGAGAGAACAAACTGAAGTTTTCAGGAGGGAGGTGGGTGCTAGATGGGTGATGGGGATTAAGGAGGGCACTTGCTGTGATGAGCAGTGTGTGTTGTATATAAGTGATGAATCTCTGAATTCTACTTCTGAAGCCAGATCAGATAATGATCTCACACTTCATGGGTTCAAGGCCTGTGTAGGATTCTGGGCTGACAGCCCAGAACCTGCTTGGGATTCTCTCTCCCTCTGTCTCTGCCCTTTCCTTGCTCATGCTTACTGTCTCTTAAAATAATAAATAAAAATAAAATTTAAAAAAGATAGAATTTATGGAAAAAATAAGATAGCATCACCAATAGTGATACAAAATATAAGGAGACAGCTCTCAAATGTTTTGGTCTCAAGATCTGTTTACACTAAATAACTATTGAGTGCCCTAGAGGGCTTTTCTTTAAGTGAGTTAGAACTCTCCATTCTTACAGTATTTGTAATTAAAACTAAGATTTATTTTATTTTATTTTTATTTTTAACTTTTTTATGTTTATTTGAGACAGAGAGAGAAAAAGAGAGAGAGAGTAGAGGAGGAGCAGAGAGAGAGGGAGACACAATATGAAGCAGGCTGCAGGCTCTGAGCTGTCAACACAGAGCCCAGCTCAGGGCTCAAACCCACGAACTATGAGATCATGGCCTGAGCCAAAGTCGAACCCTTAACCGAGCCACTCAGGTGCCCCAAAACTAAGATTTTTTTTAAAAAATATTGAGTTTGTAACACATTTAAAAGAACAATGATCAACCTTTGATTGAACTAAAAGGAACAATCAGTATCATGTTAACGTAAGTAACTTTTTAGGAAAGTAACCACATTTTAAAAACTCATTTAGTAAGAAGTGTGGCTTTCTTTTACATTTTAGCAAATTTGTCCAAGCTGGCTGGATGACATAAAGATCAGGCTTGTAGCTGTCTCTCCATTCCCCCTGTGGCAACATGTTGTCTTAATTGAAGCACATGACAAAAACTCATCCTCACTTTCAATAGAAAAGTGAGAGCTGGTTGGCCCCCAGAAAGGGTCTCTGGGACCCCAGGGTCCTCATATCACACTTTGATGTCTTTTGTTTTCAAATCTAGGAATTAACCAAAAACACCCCCAAAGACGGAAACTATAACCACGGATAGATATGTAGAAGATGGTCTGGCTACATGGAAAACTGGAAATCCACGTGTGCTCTCAGATGGGATGAGCCCATATGGCAGTTATGTTGGTTCTTCCCCAAATTATACTCAGTGCCACTAGATTTACAAATTAAGAAGTTAAATTTAAGAACTATCCTAAACCTATTTCTGAAAAATAAAGGCAGTGAAAAGCCATACAGGTCTTCTAAAAATGGAGCACACAAGAGAGATAATAGAGAGATGTCTTTCCCAGTGTTGAGACTCACCAGCGAATCAGAATCATTTAAAAAAGTGTGACCCTGGAGCAGACATGGATGATATGTATGACACCTGTGTCACCCTGATTGTTATCTCACAAAATATCCCTGCACCACTCCAAACTCAAAATGTGATAGAGGTGGGAGCACAACTCAAATGGAAATAATGGGTTGTTTACTGGTTTGTGGCAAGAAACTGGTCATTCTACAAAGCAATGTAAATCTGAATTCTTGCCCAAGACCCCACACAAAGGTGGAATCCAGGTGGATTTCACACAAAGAATGAAGTGTAAGGTTAGTGGAGAAGGATTCAGAATAATGTTGTGATCTACAAGTGAAGGGGTTCTTAACCAACACGCAAAAGCACATATGTTAAGGTGATTTTAAAAAGATATGGAATGTGTCTATGCATGCTTAATAGATAAGGGAGCATTTGAATTTGAGAAGTGTATACCATATCTTCTTGATCCATTCATCAGTTGATGGACATTTAGGCTCTTTCCATGATTTGGCTATTGTAGAAAGTGCCACTATGAACATTGGGGTGCATGTGCTCCTATGCATCAGCACTTCTGTACCTCCTGGGTAAATCCCTAGCAGTGCTATTGCTGGGTCATAGGGGAGTTCTACAGAAGTGTATCTTCTGTAACTGCTGATGCCATTCTCATTAAATGCATTTAACTGCTTGGAGAAAGAAACACACATGAAAATTTCCTCAAGGATTTGGTTCAACAAAGGATATCAAGGATACATGAACAGGCAGATGGAAAATTGGGAAGAGAGCCTATGCATACCTAAAACTGACCAGGGACTACTATCTAGAATAAATAGGAAACCAGTTACATTAAGCAGCAGAGACCTCCATACAGAGGGGAATCCAGGACATGAGCAGAGAACTCATAGAAGGAGCTACACAGGCAGGCAAACAGATGGCTTGAAGACCAGGAAAGAGAAGAGGAAAAAGACCACGGATTTTCACTGTGCACCCATTCATTTTCCCAGATTAGAAAGTGTCCAATGTTGATAGACATACAGGGAGAAAGCAATCCTCATAGCCTGCTGGCAAGAACAGAGAGTGGAGAAGTGTAGCCTTCACGTGCTCTGTGCACTAGCACATGTCCCCCTGAGCATCTGTCTCCATGGCTCCGACCTGTCTGGAGGGAGCATGTCCAATGTAGCACTGCTTGTCGTGTGGGAATGGACAAGCCTGCTTGGGAACCATAGCTGGGAAGGGGGCAGGTCCCATGGGCTGAATGCAAACACTGAAGCCCCAACCAGGACTTCGACACACACACAGCAGCAGCAAAATGAACCTGTAAAATGATACTAAGTGAATGAGGCAAAAGACTACTGAATGCTCCAGCATCATTCCATTTGGGCACATTAAAAATAGAGCACCTGACACTATCCTGTAGGATGCTGTAACGGTGTATACATGACACTCTACACAGACAGTGCAACACAGGCAGGGAGCCCTAATGTAAATGTGGGCTGAGTTAATACAAGGTATCCTGATTGGTTCACCAACTAGAAAAAAAGCACCATATTAATACCAGATTGTACAACGTTAAGCAGCATCCCTGGTCTCAACCTTCTAGATGCCAGTGGCATCCATCTCACCCCACGAGCTGTGACAACAAAAAGGGCATCGAGGCATGTACAAACATTTCAAGGGGACAGAATCAGCCCCAAACAACAATAATGACCTAGAAGCTGCAAAGATCACTAGGCTGAGAGAGGAACCCAGGACCCAGTAAGGTCAGCCTGAGAAAAGCCCACCAGCTTTAAGGCTAAGAGTCTGTCTTACCACTCATCACCCATGACCTGTCCCATCCCCAACTGGGACTTACTCCCCCAAAATTGCCCAAATATTGCCACCTACCCTTATCCCTCCTGGTCCCCCTCAGCCTGGGCTGCCTATCCCAGGAAGCGGCCAGCAGGGGAGGATAGAAGACACTCTTCTGTCGTTATTATGTCAGGGACACAGGGGCAGGTGTGGGGCCAGACCTCTGGGCTCCTGGAACTGATGCTGTGTGCTTTATCCCTGCTGCAGCTCCCAGTACAATGATTCCCAGGGTATCCCCAGAATACCAATTTGGAGGCTGCCCTCAGGGTCTGGAGTGGCCAAGAGGATCATCAGAGGGCCTTCTGGGATCTTCAGTCTCTACTCCTTCCTCCAACTCTCCAACACAACCCAGGCTCCCTGCTGTCTCTGTCTGCCCAGAGAGCCCCAGTCCCTGCTGAGGTCTAGGAGATGCCAGTCTTTGGGGACACAGGGCTGGAGTAGATGCCCTTAACTGCTTGGGGTCAGGGCAGGGTCAGAGGGGAGGCAGGAGCTGGAGCAGTCCAGAGTGGAATCCAGGGCTCTGCCCTGGAGTCAAGGCAGCTAGAGGGCTTCCCAGAATAAGAGTTACTTAGAGCTGGGTTTGGGGGAACGATTTCTCTTTGTGAATGGAAGTGTTCAGTGTCTCCTGGCCACACTGGATAACTCCACCTCTCCTCATGGTCAAGTTCTACCCTATTCCTGTCGTCATGGTGATCCAAGCCTGAGCATCCACTTCAACATAGGTCTCTCTGTGATATAACCAAACACATATTTGGTCTCTTGTGTTTATTGACCATTGATGAGAGTCTTTGTATGCTCACGAGATGACTGGTAGCTGTGGGTTTAATGTTATAACACATCTTCTGCCTCCAACTCAAACATCTGGCCTCATCCTTGAGTAATAGTTTAGATCTGTAGAAGGCCCCCTTCTTGGATCCTCAGACCTAGGTTTCCCAAACCCCAGCATGGGAGTCAGACAGACCTAAAGGTATCCAACCTTTGACCTCTCTTTGTGCCATCTTGAGGTAGCACTGTACCTACAACATGTCCCCCAGATAGATTAACCCAAACTCAGGAATAAGAAATTGATGTTTATAGAAAGTAATGTGGGGAAAAAGGGAAAAGACTCCCTATAAGTTGTGAAAGGCAACACCCCTATAGCATGCACTGAACCCCTTCCCCTTTCTCCCTCCATTTTCATCTTTATTCTTCTCCCCCTCTCCCTCTCCTTTCCCTTTTCCTTCCTCATATGAAAATTGCTCTCCTCCTAACTTCCTTCTCATTCTTCATTCCTTTCCCAGATTTTGCCCCATATCCAATTTTATTCAAGTGTCTGTTCAGATAAATTTAAAGGATTCCTATCTCACTACTTATCTCTCTGTCTCTTTTTCCCCACTCCCCTCTCTCTCTTTCCAGTTCACCTTCGGAATCCAATTTAACATATAAAACCTCCCTTAGAACTTAACCCCTCCAAGGCAGTGAGAAATTATAAATAGTAAATCATCTTCTTGGAGACTAACAGTTTAATTTCTTTTGTGCATTTGTTATAATTTAAAAGACAATACTATAAACTGTTGATTCAATGCTAGATGAAATGCTGGAGTTGAATATAATTATTCTGCTTAATTTTCTTTATCCTCATGTTGGAGGAGTGGAAAGTCTTCCCTTGCATGACCATTCCTGAAACGTTGTGCTTCAGTGCCCAGACACATCCATGCATGGGATGCTCCCCACTGGCCCATAGAGAGATAACACATTCTTAGACAGAGGTAATGAGAAGGAGTTCATCACATGGGGTCAAGAAGAAGAGATCATGACCACTAAGTCTCATGTAACAGGGGTGAAACTTTGGGGAAAAACAAATGCCCAGCATGCACCCAACACCCCTTTCATTTATTTGAGTTCCACATATGAGTGAAAACATGATACCTGTCTCTGTCTGACTGAGTTATTTCACTTAATATAATACTCTCCAGTCCATCTATGTTCCTGAAAATGGCACGATTTCATTCTTTTTCATTGCCAAGTAGTATTCCATTACATATATAAACCACATATTCTTTACCCATTCATCAGTTGATGGACATTTAGGCTCTTTCCATAATTTGGCTATTGTTGAAAGCACTGCTATAAACATTAGGGGACACGTGCCCCTATGAATCATCACTCCTGTATCTTTTGGATGAATTCTTAGTAGTGCTATTGCTGGGTCATAGGGTAGTTCTATTTTTGATTTTTTGAGGAACCTCCACACTGCTTTCCAGAGTGGTTGTCCCAGGTTGCATCCCCACCAACAGTGCACGAGCATTCTCATTTCTCCACATCCTAGCCAGCATCTGTTGTTTCCTGAGTTGTTAATTTTAGCCACTCTGAATGGTGTAAGGTGGTATCTCAGTGTGGTTTTTGTTTCTATTTCCCTGATGATGAGTGATACCTTATACCAGTCCTATGGAGACAGATGTTATTATCCCCAGCTCTTCTCCCATATTTCCTCATGACCAAACTGGCCATCAGGAGCTTAGGGAACTCAATTTTCTCTGAAAGCTTTTCTTTATGGCATTCTTGAACTCCTTATTCCTGAGGCTGAAAATGATGGGGCTGAGAAAGGGGTAAATATTGTATAGGTGGTGGGCATCAGGGTGTTACTGTCCATAGAATGGGGGCCCTTGGGCTTGAGGTAGATAATGGAGGCAAAGCCGTAGTGCACAATGACCACGGTGAGGTGGGACACACACGTGGAGAAGGTCTTGTGCCTGCCCTCAGCAGAGGGGATCCTCAATATGGTGGCCACGATGAAGACATAGGAGACGATGAGGAGGAAAACACAGCCCATCAGAGCTGAGACACACACCAGGATCACATCTAAGGTGACAGAGGCTGTCTCCTTCCCACAAGCCAACTTTACAGGGGAAAGCACTGGCAGGCAAAATGGTGGATTGCCAGAATCTAGCTCAGCAGGTCCAGGGTTCCCTGAAAGATGGACAGTATTGGAGAGAGAGAGAGAGAGAACGAGTGAGAGAGAGCGAGAGCGAGAGCATCTCGAGTTTCTTTCTGATCACAAGGCAGGCATCTCTGCACTTACTGGAGAGTCAGCTTTATTTATGGAAAAAATGTATGAGGTCAACACAGAAGTGACATTTGCCTTAGACAATGATTTCTGATGACAAATTCTTTGGTATGTAAAAATTTCCCAGAACATAGTTTGGTAGAAGACTCGTGCATAATCTTTATCAATAGTGATTGATGTAGGTGACTAGATGCTTATCATATGGGGAAGGAAGGTATCTTTAGCATTCAAATACAAGGCAATGTTTTTAGCATAGCAAAGGCAAAAGTTAGTTCTTTGTGAGCAGGGGTCAATAGCCTATTTTCCTGAGGGGAAGAAAAACAGGTTTCTCAGGAAATTTAATATTTCCTCCCATAAACACAAAAGAATAAATTCCTATAATAAGTTCCTTCACAAGGTATAATTAGCATATTTTGGGATAAAAGAGACAAGTGGCTCCTGATACCAATCAACAAGGCATCTTGGGAGTCAGTGCTCAAGCAAAAATAGTTGAGTGGGGGGTAGACATCAGTTGCCATCTGATGGTGGGAGGCCTTGCAAACTTGCCTTACCTCACTAGGAGTTTTTCTCAACTTAGTGAGCTCAGAAAATGGCTTCCAACAGTGAATCATATTAGACCCACAGAAGGTGAGATGAAAACTATTAGGGTCACCACCATCCCTATGACTTAGCCACCAGCCCAACACTGGGACTCAAGACAGAGCCACTGTGGGGACTCATGAGCACATTGTAGCACAGGGGGTGGCAGATGACCACATAGTAGTCATAGCCCATGATTCTGAGCAGGAAGGACTACTCTATGTCCTCATATTACTTTGCCCTCATTATTTATTCATATCATAAGGTGTTGGGGCCCAGTAGGCAATAATAGCCCCCAAGCAATATTTTGCCTCTTGGCCGCACATATGGCTTCTGTTCATCCTATGGTTTTCTCATTACTTTGCAAAGAAGCATATACTTTTAGGCTTTGAATCAATTTGGTTCAGTCAGTGGCGCCAGCCCTCCCCTTGCTTTGCTTTCTGGTTCTTTGTTTGGTGTAGGG
>PJEM01018433.1:0-18836 GCA_004023845.1 Helogale parvula | reverse complement strand
TTTTTTTTTTTTGCCGGAATTTGGAATAAAAGTGATGATATCCCATTTGCAATCTGTTATGACACTGCATTTTCAACCTGCTTTGGTTCATAATGAAATGTAAAGATGTATAGGGGCTTGTTTCATTAGTAGAACACTTAGAGTAATGATTGGAAATTTAAACACGATGCCTCATTAAGTGTCCTTAATTACTGCTGACAGCTGAATGGATTTTAAAGAGGTGAATGTGCGAAGGGTAGAAATGATGGTGTGTCTTATTTTTTTTTTTTTGTAGCGTTTGCAAAATGATCTTGAAGCTGAACAGGTGAAGGTAAATTCACTAACGCACATGGTGGTGATTGTTGATGAAAACAGTGGTGAGAGCGCCACGGCTGTTCTCGAAGATCAGTTACAGGTATGGACCCTGGAATGGGATACTCACAAGGACCCCGTGGTCTGAAACCCTTATATGGCCCCCCTGTTCTTCAGGTCCGGTCTCACTGTTCATTTTGAAGAGTAGACTCTCCTTTGGGATGCCTGGGTGGCTCACTCAGCTGGTTAAGCATCCGACTCTTGATACTGGCTTGGGTCATGATCTCGTGGTCCGTGGGATTCAGTCCCAAGTCGGGCTCTTTGCTGGCAAAGTGAAGCCTGCTTGGGATTCTCTTCCTCCCTCTCTCTTTGCCCTTACCCCACTTGTGCTCTCTCTTTCAAAATAAAAATAAACATTAAAGAACTTTAAAAAACAGAGTAGACTAACCTTAAGTTGTACTTCCCACTGGGGTCCTACAACCTGTGGATTTACAGAAGAACCTGAGTATCTTTCCTTCCCTTCTGCCCTCGGGGTGGATGGACGGGGCTGCTTGGGGTCCCCAGCTTCTCATGCAGACTGGAAACAAGATTGGGAAGCAATATCCACAAGTACTCTATAGGCTTCTTGCTCAGAACTGCTTGAGGACTTTGTTGAAATGTAGATTCCGGGGCTCCACGCAGACCTAAATCCCTGGGAGTCGGGCCCATGGATCTGCACTTAAGTGCATATTGAAATTTGAGGATTTGAGCCATGTAGGATTTAATATCCTTGCTTCTTTGGTAGACCAATGCATGAATTTCAACAAGAATTTTGGGAACCCCAACAAATTGTTGCATTGGCACAGAGGTTATAGTGTATCTTTATAAGTCTTTATTAAGAGGGTTACTGGTATTTTATTTGAATAATATTTGGATTATCCAATATGATGCTGCCAAATGATTTTCACTCACTTTCAGACTATAATCTTATCATGTGAAATTCTTTTTCTTTTATAACACTTAGAGTTTGCCAGAGGTTCTGAGAATTATTGGTGTAGTAGTACTTAGTACAGTAACCTGAGAGATAGGCAGTCAGGTCTTGCCTATTTCACTGTGAGGAAACTGAAATTCAGAAAGGTCATGTGATTCCACTGAGATTTAAGTAGGCATTGAATTTTCATGCCAAGACTGGAGACCTGACTTTTGGCTGTAACTTCTCTACTCTTTGCAATCTACAAAGCTTACTGTGGCATTAAATATTGAAATAGTATAATATGAATTAACTAATTCTTTGCACATGTAAGTAATATAGAAATTAAATGTAACATCTGTTAATTATTATAAAATGGTAATCAAGTAATCTGTTGGGAAACTCATCATGAATAATGATTTTCTAAATGTTTATTTATTTTTGAGAGAGAAAGAGAGACAGAGTACAAGTGGGAGAGGGTCAGAGAGAGAGAGAGACATAGAATCCAAAGCAGGATCCAGGCTTTGAGCTGTCAGCATAGAGTCTGACACGGGGCTCGAACTCACAAACTGTGAGATCATGACCTGAGTGGAAGTTGGCTGCTTAACTAGGCCACCCAGGTGCCCAAGTGAATAATGATTTTTAAACAGTCAAATTTATTTATTTCACAGTGTTAATACTCATATAAGATTCTGTTCCTGATTTTTGTATAATATAAACAGAACAAATCAATTAGACATTTTATTTTATTTTATTGGAGCTCATAAAAGTTTTTATAAGGTTAATTTTTTTTCATAATTTTGGATTACATGTGAAAATTTTCTTGGCACATAAAAAGTGGTTGATGCAATGATTTTTTGAAAAGATAATTATAGCCTGAAAACTTTGAAGCACAAAAAGTACGTATGTATGCTCCACTTTGAAGATACGTGTAAAAATGTCAAATTCACGTATAAAAACCACAGTGATATGGAAAGAGCAGGATTTTGGAGTCGAAAGTTTAAAAGAGTTCTAGGGGCACCTGGGTGCAGCCGGCCGAGCATCTGACTTCGGCTCAGCTCACGATCTCAGGGTTCCTGGGTTTGAGCTTCATGTTGGGCTCTGCATGGACAGCTCAGAACCGGGAACCTGATTTGGATTCTCTGTCTCCCTCTCTCTTTTTGCCCCTCCCTGCCTTGCACTGTTTCTAGAAAATAAACATTTGCAAGAAAGAGTTCTAGTTGTACCACTTTCTAGCTATGTAATGTGAAACTGTTAAATGCTATGGAAAATAGTTTTTCTCCTCTACAAACTTACAGGATTCGTCTGTATTATTTTAAAGCAACTTTTATGGAAATCTTTTTCATAAGTTGTTACTCTGCAGTGAAGCGCAATGGATGGCATGAATTTCCTTAAGGATCATTATAACTGCTGACAAAGGGTGCTTTCTTCCTTTACTAGAAACTTGGTGAACGCTGGACGGCAGTGTGCCGCTGGACTGAGGAACGTTGGAATAGGTTACAGGAAATCAATATATTGTGGCAGGAATTATTGGAAGAACAGGTATGAAACTGTTATCTGTAATGGACAAGGCAGATGGTGAAAAGTGACCTATCTTTAATTATGGCATTACAATAAACTTGTCTCGTTTACTTCCCTTTGAAAGAAAAATACACAAATAATTTTCATTATTTTAAAAATCATATTTCAGTGCATTTTATAACTGATCATGTAGCTTATTCATGGAAATAATACTATATGGCTTTATTGTGGTAACACTTAATTTGATGTGTTCATTATTTAGAATGTTAGTATGTAGACATTCTACGTTCATGATTAGGATTGTTATTTATATTTCTTTTTTAAAAACTTTTTTTAATGTCTTTATTTTTGAGAGAGACAGAGCATAAGTGGGGGAGGGACACAGAGAGAGAGAGACATAGAATCTGAAGCAGGCAAAAGGCTCTGAGCTGTCAGCACAGAGCCCGATGTGGGGCTTGAACCCACGAACCATGAGATCATGACCTGAGCTGAAGTCAGATGCGTAACCAACTGAGCCACCCAAGTGCCTTGTCTTTATATTTCTGTTGGGTATTGTGTTTGAACTTGTATCAACACATGGCCTAGCATTTTTAGCTCAGTAAATACTGAATAAATGAGTCCATTCAATGCTTTGTGAATTTTAAATCACAACAATTTTTCTTGGTTTCAGCCAGCATAACTACTGAAATTAACGAGAGTATATTATTTAGCATTACCATTAATTTAATAGTGGGTTAATACTATATTTTTTCCAATAAGGATTATAGCTGCCAATGAACTTTTGGCACAAAACTGCCTCTTTAAGTTTTCAAAGTGGTGGCGCTTTGCCCACCCTCCATCCTTCCAGAAGAACAACCATCAAAACAGAATACAAATAAGCAAAACTTTTCTCCCAAAATGTCAAACATTTGTGGTTTTCAAAAATAAGCAGATACTTTATACCCACATCTCAGTGTCCATTTAGATTCTTCTAAATGCATTTCATTTCCATCCACAAAAAGCAACTATATTCTTTTCAAGGGATAAAAACAAGTGTATGATGTTTTGTGGTTTACAAAATATGGTGGCAGAGAGAACATCTTAAAAAGTAGGTCGCAAAATTTGTCCCAGTATAAATTGTTAATCACTACCTCCTGCCCCCCAGTCTTTGGCCAGAGTTTTCTTATTAAGAATCCTATAATGGATCTTACTCTGACTTCTGAAATATTTACATTTCACTTTAGAAATATTTATATTTACTTGGACCCTTGTATTCAGGCCAAAGAGTCACAGAGAAGAGTTGAATCGTATTCCAGTGGTGACAGGAGAAGACATTGATCATTAGAAAAGACCACTGTGTTACTCTTCTACTAAGTAAAAAAATTAAAAATCTGGAAATAATTTAAATTTGTTAATTTAAAAATATTTTAAAAATAGAGAGTGACTAGTATTTTGGCCACTTGTATTACTTTAGATTTAAAACTAACCTTTGAATAGCTTTCTGCTAGTGTTAGCATTGGAGGAATCGTGTTAAGATGTAGAATTAGAGCCAATGTTGGTACCTAATATATACATAGTTTGCGCCTGGGTGGCTCAGTTGTTTAAGCATCCGACTTTGGCTCAGGCCATGAGTTCAAGACCCCTATCAGGGCTCTGTGCTGACAGCTCAGAGCCTGGAGCCTTCTTCAGGTTCTGTGTTTCTCTCTCTTTCTCTCTCAAAAATAAATACACATTAAAAAAAAAATCTTTCTTTTTTTTTTTTAATAGTTTATTTTCAAATTGGTTTCCATAATACACCCAGTGCTTCTCCCCCACAAGTGCCCCCCACCATGACCATCACTCCCTTCCCTCCTTCCCCCTCCCCCTTCAGTCCATGGTTAGTTTTCAGTATTCAGTAGTCTTTCATGATTTGTGTCCCTCACTCTTCCCAGCTCTCTCTCTCCCTTCCTCTCCCTATGGTCCTCTGTTAGGTTTCTCCTGTTAGACCTATGAGTGCAAACATATGGTATCAGGCAGAAAAGGACAAAAAAATCTTTCAATGGACTACCATTCACTTGGGTGCAGAGGCTTTAAGGTGATTAGAAATGGGCTCTGAGAATTGGTTCCAAACTTCTGCAGGATAGGCCAATTTCAGGTGTGGCATGCAGGATCTTCTGTGAAGGATTCCAGCCTGCCTTTCCAACTTTAATTTTCCCTCTGTCCTTCCATGTACCCAGGGTCAGACGCTGAGTTCTCAGCATGTCGCCCGTTGTTAGGCTGTCAGTGGCCTCGGGGGTAGTGCTGGTTCTTCTGCAGTGCCCTGTGCGTATTGTAGATTCCTCGTGGGTTGTGTTGTTATTTCATGCTTTTGAAAGAGTGGGTGTATTGCATTTGTTTTCTAGCCTCTCTGTTGTTTAAGGTGTGGTATCTGCTGTAGAATGTCTTCTTACCAGTTGTTTCATTTTTGAAATGAAGTCACCTGTAAACTCCCCTTCACCCCCCCTCTCCACTATCCCCAACCTAGAAGCCATCTCTTCTTTTTAATTGCCATGACATTTTGTGTGTGTGTGTATTTAATTACCAAATTAAGATATAGTGAAGCACATTATATTATATTTTATAATGTAAATATTATACATATATTTTATATAAGTACAAAATAAACTCATTCATATATATATCTTTTGTGGTATCTGTACTTTTTTGTCATAGTTGTTTATGTGCATATTTTATCTTTACTATATTGAGGACAGGATCTGTACTTGCCACTTAATTTCTCAATTTTTTTTATGCAACGTAGAGGCAGGGAAGAGTTGTTAAATAAACTAACAAATAAAGCAGTTAGAGAATGAACTGATTCCACTGCTAAGACAGAACCGAGAGTTTTCCTTCCCAACTATATAAAAAAGAGCTTCTGCAATAGATACTATATTTTGGGAAAAACTGTCTCAACGCAGTCATGTGGATTTCCACCCCTCTTTCAGGTTTATCTTTCTATATTACTAAACATTACGAAACATCTTCTGCATGTTGGCCAATGAGGTTTAAATATCTGTATGTTGGTTTTGGACTAGGGTTAAACATTCTCTTCTAATCACAATTGTTGTTGAACCTGGAACATTGCTATGGTTTTCCTGAATTCTGTATAAAAACCATTAGTTTTAAGGTGTGGGTGTTTGATTTGATTCTCTCATTAACCAGCCAGGTGATCTTGGACATATAATGGCTTATATCTCTTTCCTCCCTAAATGAGGAGCTGGGACAGGACAATTCCCAAGAGTCTTTCTGCTTCTGGAGAGTTATAATGAGGATCTTTTGGAGATTTGCGTACTTGGATTTAGTCTTTTAGATCTACCTATGTTCCTGAGAATTGGTTTAATTATCCACATGTAGGGCTAGTGTCAGGTTGATCTGTTGAAAATCAGAGAAGGATATTGTCTTAAAGAAAGATATTGGGCCATTCATACCTTGAGCTTGGGTGTTTGAAGTCCTTCCGACTCTAGGTAGACACCCGAGGTGTTTGAAGCCTCTACCAGCATAAACGTTAGAGACTTGGGAACTTGATTGAACTGAATGACCAAATGATTCTCCAAATACATTTCCAACTTTTGTTATTACATGTAGTGCTTGTTGAAAGCTTGGCTAACTGAAAAAGAAGAGGCTTTAAATAAAGTCCAGACGAGCAACTTCAAAGACCAAAAGGAACTGAGTGTCAGCATTCGACGACTGGCTGTAAGTGGTGTCGATGTCAGCATCTGTCTTGTAAGCCTGTGACATTTTAGCGTCCATATCACTGTTCATGCAGTTTAGTGAATACAGATTATGAGTCACTAACCATCACTAGAATGCTGCCATATAATGATCTAGAACCAGGAATCTTGTGTTTTTGCCTTACTGAACTGTGTAGCAAATAAATTTACTATGAGATATATGTTTACATTTTCTGTTTGGGGAGCAGGAATATAGCATCCTTTTAAAAGGGAGTCCTCTAATTCAATATTTGAAATACTAGATTTTGAAGGAAGACATGGAAATGAAACGTCAGGCATTGGATCAGCTGAGTGAGATTGGCCAGGATGTGGGTCAGTTACTTGATAATCCCAAGGCATCTAAGAAGATCAACAGTGACTCAGAGGAACTAACTCAGAGATGGGATTCTCTGGTTCAGAGACTAGAAGATTCCTCCAACCAGGTACCTTTTGCTTTGGATTATGTGTTGTACCATGAAATAGAAGTTAAATGTTCAGGTTAGTTTTATTAGTTTTTATGAAATAAAATAATAGTAGGTAAACTGCAAACTAAAAGTAGGCTCCTTATACCTGACTTACTGTAAAATTGAGAAAGTGACATGTAAACAAATCATTCCTTTTCTGAAGGCAATTTTAATAGGTGTTTAAAAAACTTACTAGGGGCGCCTGGGTGGCTCATTCGGTTAAACCTCCAACTTCAGCTCAAGTAATGATCTCATGCTTGTGGATTCGAGCCCCGTGTCGGTCTCTGTACTGACAGCTAGCTCAGAACCTGGAGCCTGCTTCTGATGCTGTGTCTCCCTCTCTCTCTCTGCCTCTCCCTATCTCATTCTCTGTCTCTCTCTGTATCAAAACTAAATAAAACATTAAAAAAAAAAACTTACTAATACCCAGTAACTTAACCCTTAGAGACTGATAGCACTTAGACACGAATCCATTAAATTGTCTTTAAATCTTAAATAATCTTATCCATTTAAAAAAATCTGTTAGGGGCACCTGTGTGTCTCAGTCGGTTAAGCGCCCAACTTCGGCCCATGTCATGATCTCATGGTTTGTGAGTTTGAGCCCTGCGTTAGGCTCTGTGCAGATAGCTCAGAGCCTGGAGCCTGTTTCAGATTCTGGGTCTCCCTCGCTCTCTGCCCCTCCCCCACTCATGCTCTGTTTCTCTCTGTATCAATAATAAATAAACATAAAAAATTTTAAAAATGTGTTAGTGAATTGATTGAAAATGCAACTGTGTTTTGTGCATGGGTGTTTGTAGCGGTATTATTTATAATAGCGCACAAGTGAAATAGCGCCAATGTTCCATCAACAGGTGAATGGATAAACAAATGTGGTCTATCCAGACACTGGAATATTGTTTGGCAGTTAAACATGTGAAGTACTGACCGTGTGAATGAACCTTGAAAACACATTGTGCTAACCGCAAAAAGCCAGTCACAAGATTAAACGCACTGTAATTCTATCTATGTGAAATATCAAAAATAGGCAAATCCAGAGGGATAATTAGTAGATTAGTAATCACCAGGGCCTGTGGGGAGAGGAGGATGGGGAGTGATGGATTATAAATAGGTACCGGGTTTCTTTTGGGGCCGGTAAAACTCTTCTGCAAGTACAAAGTGGAATGGTTGCATAGCTCTGAATATTACTGATAGCACTCAACTATGTATTTTCAAAGGAGAATAGTGTGGCATGTGAATTATATCTCAATAAAGCTGTGACAAAACATGAAAACGTTTGGCTGATTTATACTTCAGGTGACTCAGGCTGTCGCCAAGCTGGGGATGTCCCAGATTCCTCAGAAGGATCTTTTGGAGACTGTTCGCGTAAGAGAACAAGTAACTACAAAAAGGTCCAAGCAAGAACTGCCTCCTCCTCCTCCCCCAAAGAAGAGACAGATTCCCGTGGATTTGGAAGCTAAGAAAAAGTGAGAACAGAGAGAGAAATTTTTGAAAACACTGTACCGCACACAATGTATTTGTACTAATCACTAATCATATGCAAATTTAGATGTAATTATTGTTATGGACATTCAGCTGCTGAACCACTCACTACCCCCGGAATCTTCCAGTGTTCTCCTTCCCACTGGCTAAGCAGCATCTAAATGGGCTCAGGTGATTTTCTTTATCCTGTGTTCAGTCTGGAAACCCGTATACAGAACCCTTCCTTCTTCCTTTCCATCTTCTACCTGGGGAGGGTAGGACTGTGCATGATCCCTCGTTTACTCTGTCTTTCACTGTGAGAACTCCGCAGTCCTGCTTTGGATAGATCTCCTTATGCTTTAACTCCTCCTTCCGCTTGCCCGTCAACAATACTTAATTCAGAGAAGTCATTCCTTTGTAGTCCCCTTTTGCTTCCTTTCCCCCCTCATTCTTTTTTTCACATTTTCTGACTTCTTTTGTTCATTCCTTTGTCAGATTCTTATGTTTGCCTTAAGGATCCATCTTTGACATAAATGCCTTTTTTTTTTGGTCTTACTGATAAAGGTGACTCGGGAACTTTAGAAAAGGACTAATCGCGGCCAATCTATAGTGAGCATTTACTAACGTCAGATACTCTGTTAAGCTGCGCTGTGTGACACGCAGGTAATGGGCCTCAGATATGCTATAGCATCTGATCCCTTACATCAGCCCTTTCATTCTCTCCCTTTTACAGGAGGATCCGAGTGCTTGGGTTAATGGGCAATTATTTTGGGCTGGAATAAAAATGATACGGTTTTCCCAATTTAGCTTTTGTTAGATGAAGTGGCATTCCAGTTTTACGGGCTGATTTTCATTTTGGTAATAAGGCTGTGTTTCTCAGCCTCTTACCAGCATCTCGCTGGAGGGCCAGAGTACCTCCAAGGTGCAGGCAGCAGCTGTGAAACCTTTGCCTCTGGGTCCAAGGCAGCGCAGGAGGAAGATGCTTCTGATGTGAATAGTGCCATAGATCTTTTGTTGCCTGACTGTTTAGTTATGCCAGGTAGATCTGCCAGCGTGCCTCTCCAGACACAGCTTTGTGCATTTGGAAGGAGGGAAGGTTGTAAAAGACTAAGTGTGCATTATTATAAGATCTTAAACATGGTCATGTTGGGCATTGTGCATACTGCTGCAGGAAACAGAATGCTGTACCAAAAGTGACCTCAACAATGAGGTCATTGATTATCTCACATTACAAGAAGTCCGGAAGCAGGGCTTTCACCATCAGGCTCGTCCTCTCTGGTCCCAAGATCCTGCTGTAGCACTGGGCGTAACATCCTTGTATAACCTGATTTATATGCAGGAAGGCTAGTTTTTCCTTATTTGCCTTTTTTTCTTTTTTTACATGGGGGAGAAAGATCTTGCCTGGAAGACATCGGCTAACTTCCCCCACGGTCTCACTGGCCAGGATTCAGTCACTTGTCCCTGCCAGGGGTGCATGGGAGGTTGAGGCTGTCTGGCCATTTTGATCTCCTGTCATTGCAGAGAAAAGTGTGGGGAGGGGAATGTCTGTTAGTTGAGCAACCAGCTGTGAGGACCATAGGCCTCCAGTCCGTGGTTTGATTGATGCAGAACTTCCTTCAGTTAATTCCTGGACACAAAGAAGCTTGTGTACATCCAGTTTATTATGATAGAAGGCAGTGAGATCTCATTATTAGAAAGGTTATTTTTATGCCCAGCCCAAGTCCGCCCCCTCCACTTCTCCCCATGTTTGCTCATTCTGCAGCCAGGGGCAATGCAGAGTGGCATCAGTGTGGTACCTCCTCAGTCCCGGAGGGGCTTTCCTATTCTCTTTTCTACGGCCTCCAGTTTAGAGGATCTTTAACCATTCCTAGTGTGACATGGTTTCCAGACCCTTTAATACCTTCAGTCTGCTGTAGAAACCACTATTAGTTTGTCTTAAAACGGGCTGTCTGAGCAGATATAGGCTTAGGGTAGTTTATAATACATGCTTCGGAAATGGCAGTTTATTTCTTCTTTTCTCTTGGTGCTGCTGGTGGCTGTTTTAACCTGCTCAAGGTATGGAAGGATGATTCTTTCCTACAATATAGATCTCTGTTGCCGTGACCGTGACCTGAGACCATTGCGACCTTATAGTGTTCACATCACCCTTTGTTTATATTAAGTGCAGAAATGGCCTAAGTCTCCAAGGTCCTTTTAAATGTGTGGTTTTGGGATGGTGTTCCTCTTCTCTGAAAGATTAAATAGACATCTGCTGTTAAGATGACAGGATGAAGATGCCGCTGTTTGAGGGACATCTCAACCCTTAGTTATTTACCTACAGTGTCACAAAATCCCTTCACAAGTTACAGGGAAAATTTATCTTAATGAAAAACCAAATATTCACAAGTCACCAGAAACACTTTAAGCTAGTTTCCCAAGAAGTATCAGACAACCTGTGCTTTCCTAAAAGTACCCCAAAATACCCAGAAGTTGTTTTGGGAAGCCCTGTGGCGGTGAGGACAGACTACCTGGTATGAGCCTGAGCTCTACCTTCCGAAGCTTTGTGGCCTGGGGCAGTTGCTTAAAACCTCCCCACCTCCGAGCTCAGTTTCTTTGTCCTTAAAAGGGATAATAGTAGTATAGGTGTCTGAGGTTTGTGGTGAGGATTACTGAAGAAGATGCGCCGAACACTTAGGAAAGGCCAAGTACATGGACCACAGTCAGTTCTCTTGCTCTTCCTGACCGTGGTTTCCACCCGTCCTTCAGCTTTGTCCACGCTTTTCCCTCCCCACCGTCACATCTCAGTTCTGACTCCGGGTACTGCCTCAGCCTGTTCTTCTCTGGTCTTGCCTCCCTTTTTTCTTTCTCCTCAGTGAACACTAGAAGGTTAATACAATCATGTCAGTCTTATGCTTCAACCCCGCACTGACTCTCCCTTGCCCTTTGGTTGAGCCCAGGCTCCGTGATCTACTCCGCAGTTCGGTGGGGCTGTCAGCCCTTACCCTTCCCTGCCTAGTACTCACTTTTCCAGCCACGCCTGATCACTGGCTGTTGCTCAGTGGGGTCCTCCCCTTCTTTGTTCTCCCTTTGCAATGAAAACATTTACTGGACACAATGCGGCTGTTGTGCTCCAGGAAGCCATCCTCCCTTGACTAAATTCGGAGCCATTCCTGTGACTTCCTGGAATCAGCACCTGGCAAGTTCTTGGGTGATTGATCGCCTGTTACTTTCCATGGCTCCTCCTAGACTAGGGATGCGATCGCATCTGATTTACCTTCATGTCAAGAGCCCAGTCCAGGGCCTGGCATATCCCGGGCTCGATAATTACATTAAATGCAAGAAGGCATTAACTTTAAGAATATCTGTACCTTCTTTTTTCTGTTATTTTCTAATTGAATCTGTTTTTCGTCATCTACAGGAGTTTATAAAAATACAAATGTTTCTTACAAAGCTCAAAAATTATTAAAAATAATTTATGAATATTATTCATCTTTTCAAACTTTTAATTATAAATGTATGGTTTTATTTTGTATGGTTACTACGTGTCTGTGTTGTTGTTTTTTTTTTTTTTTGAGGAATATTTAAAGCACATGCCTGAGGGGTGTTTAATTGATCTGTCTTAAGCCAAGTGAAACAATAGAAGGATCCGAATGACCAATAGTAACATCTGAATCTTAAATCAGGTTTGATGCTGTAAGTGCCGAGCTGTTGAACTGCATTTTGAAATCAAAGACTGCCATTCAGGCCGCAGAGATAAAAGGGTATAAGAAGATGCAAGAGACTTCAGAAGTGAAAAAGAAGTTGAAGGTAAAACATTAAACAAAAACATCCTAGTGAATAAAATATGACATCAGGTTAGATTTGCTGGTGACATAAAGGTGTGATGGGATCCAAAGGCTGCCTGTAAAATAAATGTGGGCATAAGGTAGCTTTTAGGACATCGTAGTGAATTTTCAGTCCCTCAAGCTGGCTGGCAGTCAGATCCCTGTGTGGAGGAGGAATTTTTTTGGCTCCTTTTCCTTAATCTCTGTGATGTGCAGAAAGGATCATTTTCTAAGGTGGTCCAGTTATTGGTACTATTTTTTTTTACCTCGATTAGATCTACTTTAATCTAGTCCCTAATAATTTCTGGCTTTGTGTATGCTGAAGATATTTTGCTCACTGAATACAACAGATGATTTCAAATCTCACAATTCCTTCGGTATATTTTCATTAGAAAAGACACATTAAAAATAAATAAATACTGTTCAAATGTATGGGATCTTAGCTCTGCTGCTTTGTTCCTTATGTGTGACTGTAAATTGTACCAAAAGATTGTAGTGACTTATGTCTTTGGTGCTTATTAAGTGCATGAAAGCCTTTCACGAAGGGTTTGGACACCTAGAGCAAGTCTGTAGTGCCGTCTACGCTGGCAATGGCGTTTGTCTATGAGGAGTTTGGAGAACATTTCCAAAACAAGATGTGTGTAAATATCAGTGGTATAAGCTAGTAGCTGGTAGCACTGTGGGGGTTGAGAGGAGGCCAGGTTTCATTTGTGTCTGTCTACACTGGGGTAGTCCAGGGGTGAGGTAGCACCACACTGGAACCACAGGGAGCTTGCTTGGAGCTGGGTGTGAAGAGCACAGCAGGCAGGGGGTGCCGTGAGCAGAGGCGGGAGGTAGACAAATTGTGTGTTGATAGTTCATTTTTTGTTCGGTTTAATGCTAGGTCTGTCAGACCCTGGCTGAAATTTTGTGTTTGGATGAGAAGTTGAGACTGACTAAGACTGACTTCTTGTCACTGCGTTGTAACGGCTCTTATTTAGTGGTCACCATTGACTGTTGGTTTCTAAATCAAAAGGATAGATTTGTTTTCGCATCCCACCTGCTGCCTCTGCAGCATTTGCTGCTGTTTACCCTTCCCTTCTATTCTCACAGCCCTTGGCTTCTGTGACCAATTATTATTCTAAAATAGAAATCTGATCGGGCAGCTCCCCCACTTGCAATTAACTAGTGGCTTCCCATTGCAATGGGGACAAAATCTCAATCAATGCCTTAGCGCCCTGGCCTGCAAGGGCCTTCGGGATGGTGCTGCTTCCTTGTGAGCCCAGCCTCAGCCCCTGCCGGTCTCCGACACGCACCCTGGGCCCCAGGCCTCCTGACTCCTGCTCTTTTCTCACTTCCCTGCCTTCACCACGCACTGTTTTCCTTGTGCGGAATGGCCCTTTGTGCTGTAAGGCTGGGAAAGCCCTCTACTCCACTAAGCCTCCCTTAGCCTCATTAGGAAGAGTTAAGTGGTTTGTCTTTTGACTTCTATGTTGCTTTGACTATACTTCTGTGAAAGAACTTCTTGCATTTATGTCGTTATTTGTTTCTGCGCTTGCCTGTGAGTGCTTAGAAGTGAGGACAATTTCCCATTGAACCCCCTGTTTTCAGCACTCAGCAAAGTTCTTGGCTGATGGAGGGAATGATGGCTGAGGAAAGAGGAATGTGGAAGGTTGTTAACCTAGATGCACCCTTATCTGAGCCCTCTCTACAGGGACTGGGGAGGGCCAGAAAGGAGAGATGTGTTCCATCATTTCATATGCTTCTTACAATTCTGAAAGACCAGTAGATGATATTAACGAGCATTTAACAACCCACTTCCCCAAGGCATTAAAATGGCAGAGAATTTGGAAGAGACTGATCTTAATGAACCAATTTCCAGAAAATATTAATAAGTTAATTTCCACTCTATGATCTAGAAACAGTTTCACTCTTAGAAATTGTTACTATAGAAACTGTTTGTTACTATGAGGCATGATTGATGGCTTCTGTGTTTTCCTTGAATGTTTACAAGTTTATTTATTTTGCCGTTTTAGACAAATAGATGCCAAAATTTTTGAAAAAGTAAAATAATGAAAATTTAACCATCACTTTTATCTCGAATTTTCCTTGCAAATTAAGATCAGCTTAATTGGGTTTTAAGTAAAGGAATACCTTGTTCCAGGTGAGGTAACCCCTGGATGGGGAATCTTTCGTTCAATCTGTCATCACCATAGGAAGTAGCAAAAAATCAATATGTATGAAACAGGTAGTAATTCTTCTCTAGTATGATGGTGACTTTTTGCATTGATACTTATTTAGTTTAACCAAAATAAGTGATGTTGTTTTGAATCTCTTGTTATTTCTTAATCTTTGTAAAATGGCTGTTTTACTTAGTTCCATTAAAGTTGTGCGAATCAAAGTAGGATAGTTTATTTGATAGAGTTTATATGTATAGAAGTTAGAAGTAGGATTCTTCTCTGGTTTGTCTGGTTGAAATAATATGGGTTACCTAGAAGTTTTGATTGTGCTATTAGGGGCGCTAATTGAGTGTGTGTGTGTGTGTGTGTGTTCCTGATTTTGTTCAACCCTTTCTTACTAATTTTGGAAAGATTTTGTCTTTCCTTTCTCTGAGATGTAGGGACATTGAGAATATCAAAGCATAGAGACACAAATATTAAAATTCAGAGCCACTCTTCACATATAAGGAACAAAATGCTTCAGTATGGGTTCCAAAACATATTGTTGTAGTTTAAAAATTATGTATGAATTATGCTGTTTGAAATTTACATTAGATCCTAAACTTAATATAAAATCAACAAATAGTAAGGCTAAAAATTTTCTGTTTTTCTTGCTAATTAATTTTTGTTCAGTGATCTCTGTCATAGAATATTTAGTTCATTTGACTCGAACAGTTGTTGGGCGGCATAGCCACAGAGGTTATGTGAATAGATATCCTGGATCTCAAACACTAATTTTAATTATTTCCTCTTGATAGGAACTCATAATTATAATGTACAACTTTATTCTTATAAAAGTAACCAAAGCTTTATATTATTTGTTTGAATTTACCTTTTGAAATTTAAATCAGCTTTGGAATTCTGTTGGGCGTCCTGGAATACCTAGTTTTGTCTTGTAGTATTTCTCCGGGGTCGACTTTGACTATAACACCGAAAGAGAATGTGGGAGGGGCACGAAACATGAAACTTACAATAGCATGCACATTATATTGAGAAGAAAGCTTGCAGTAGTCTTACATTGGGATTTTATTTCCAGGCACTAGAAAAAGAACAGACAGAAAAAAGCCCCAGACTGGACGAATTAAACCAAACTGGACAAATCCTTTTGGAGCAAATGGGAAAAGGTGAGACCCTTGATTTTTTAAAAATGTTTTTTAGGTGGAAGCGCTAAATAATATTTACAGTTTGACAAATTATATATTTTTATAACACTTTTTTGCTAGAGAAGTGTTTCTCAGATTTCTTTTTTAAGCAGCAGAATCTTTTTTTTCCAGATGAAATCATGTGCTGGAGCTAATGACATAAAACAGAGAAAAGCGAAGTTGTTTTGCTTTTATGTAGAGTCAGACAACCTAAAGCTCTGATATCTTAGAAGAACAATTGAAATCCACTGCTGTAGACAATTTTAAAAGCTCCTTTTTTGTGGTTGTATATTGGGAACTTTCTGTGGAGACAGGGTGGCAAAAGAACATTTTACTTTGGCAATCTTTGGGAAATGAAGTTACAGTAAGGTCAATTCGTTAAGGTTATTGGGTCTTTGATCATGTTCAAATGAATATACTCATTTATTGCAGGTAACTTCTTATAGATAAATTTGAGAAGGGGTTTCTTTGAAATTTTTACCTGTATTTAGGAACTTTTGTTTTCTTTGCCATTAGCCCTCAGTGACTCTCGGGAGTGTTAAGATGAATAGTCTTGATATCCACTTTGCATATGGTTCTTCCTTTGGTCTAGCTTTGAAAGACCTCTCTTGTAAATCCCGTTCCTTTCTCCAGTGATGGTAAATGTTCAGGAGGCCTCCTAAAGAACTCTTTGACATAAGTCTCAGACACCCAAGGCAGAATTAGGAATATTAGTTTGACGAGAATCTTCGGTGTAGTAGATTTCAAGCTTTTTAGTTTTTAATTTTTTATTCTGGAAAATGTAAATATACACAATGCAGACAGAGCAATGAACCTCCTTATGCTGATTAGCTAGCTTCAGTAATTAATGGTATTCTGCCATGTTTGAATTATCTATACTTCTACTCATTCCTCACCCCTTGTTATTATTATTATTGTTTATAGTGTTTTTAAAAAGTAAAATTTACATACCTTGAAATACATGAAACTTAACTGTGTTGTTTTGACAAGCCTATACCCATTAAGCAATACATGGAAGATATTTATTTCTCTAGAAAGTTCCCTCATGTTCTTTATGAATCAGTCATCTTTCCATACCCCCTGAAAATAAAGTTTTTAAAAACTTTAGATTATTTTTGCTTCTGCATTCAAAAAAATGCCATTTAATGGTATATACACACACTGGGGACATGCATTTATATATAAAAATATGTGTATGTCTAATATATGTCCATTTACTTGGAAATTTTGCAAATATACCACTGTCAGTCTATAGATATCCATATAATGTAATTAATTTTTCTTTAAATGTAAATAAAGCAGTATTTATTAAAAACTGGCATTTTCATTCAAAATCCACCTTGCTCAGTATGTTAGTGACTCTGGGGGTGAGTACCCCACTTGGAGACTACTCTTTCAAGTATTTACTTGAAGAAACCTAGAGACACAGAGAGACCATAATTTCCCTTGAGGTGCTGATTCTTTCAATAATTATAATAAATCTTGTGTTGAATTTCACTTATGCATCGGTGTTATAGTTTGGGAGCCAGACTTTGACTGGTACAAGTGTGAGGTTCTTCAGTGAGTCTATGTACTGAATTTGCCCTCATTTCTGTGTCGGCTTTTAGGTGGTGCGGCAGGATTCAGAAGGCCACAGGGGAAGCCTGCTTAGGGGAGGGGTTGGTCAGAGGCCTTATGTTACAGTGAGAATAACTACAGATTGGGAAATAGGAAACCTCGGGGTCTCCTACCCTTTCTTAGTTTTGTGTCCTTGGGTGAGTCATGTGACCTTTTTATTTCTTTGCTTTCTTGCCCAGAACATGAGGCAGTCATAGCAAAGTTCAGCTCCTGTCACATGCAGTCTTACTGTGAATAGGCATCTACTGAAATCTACACTCTGGAAACTGAGATCATGTCAAAGTGCTGCTTGCAAAATACCAAGTGCAATATTGGGGGATATATCATCAGTGGCTTTGTAAAGGAATGAGTTTTGTGACGTGCTATGGACTTGTTTAATTTCATGGGAAACCCTTTATATTTCACATGACCATTTTATTTTTGGAGCATTGGTAGGACTAGAAATGCATTCATTATAGCATCCTAATTTTATTTATTTCAGAAGACATACTCAGGATGGGGTGGGGAAGCGGGGCACTGGGGCATTGATCTAAATCGGGTACTTATGTTCTGAGTTTACTTTCTTGCTTTTTGCGGAGTGTGTGCATTGTGATACTGTGGGAATAAAAGTGATTTTTAAAAATCTCCCCCACTATTCTCCCATTTTATCTGTTATGTTAATTTTATAGTAGTATAAATTGCTCCTCTTGGTGTGGTTTTAGTGCTATTAATCCTCCTGCTCTTATAAACCAGAAATGTTGAACAGAAATGAAAGCACAGTTGGGTGTTTCTTGCTGTCCCTCCCTTTCCCCCAAGATATTTGAAAAAAGTCCTAGAATATGGATAATTTACATAGGGGAAGGGTTTTACAGAGTGTAATTTGGCCAGAGTCTGCCTACGTAAGGATGCAGATAAATGACTGAGACTCATTGAGAAAATGAGTCTTTGGGGGAAAAAAAGAAAAAAGTCTTTGGTAAAACAGATGTTCTAATAATCATGTCATTGATTTCTTCAAAATAATTCCATCAAAAGTCCCACCACAGTGAAGTTTGATGCGATTTTTCTGCCACGTGCATTTGAATTATGTTTTTGTGGCATCTTGGGTAACATAAAAATGTTTTAAAAGATGAAATAATATATTTCACTTAACTTTCATGGCTGTTATAATTGTTTTTCTTGATTTAGCTTATTTTTCCCCCCAGAGATTGTCAACTAATAACATAGAGTAGTTGGGTACTTGGATGCTATGGTTTTATGATGATATATATTATGACTAGCCTCTGGAATTTGATAGTGGTCTTAGGTTTTGTAAACTTTCCCTTGATTCCAATAGTGATAAATGGGAAAGTGTAAATTCAAGTAAGAGTAAATGGCAGGAATTTGTTATACTTTATTCCTTTTGGTAATTAATAAGATGATGGTCTATTGATTTGGGCTTTTGATTAGTCATTTAAGAGATGGGTGTTCTATAGGAAGAGAAAATTTATAACTCAGGATCTTTGGGAGCAAAACATTTTTAAAAGACAATTATTTTAGGGGCGCCTGGGTGCTTCTGCTGGTTAAGTGTCCATATCTTCATTTTGACTCAGGTCATGATCTTTCAGTTGTGAGATGGAGCCCCTGAGTCTGGCTCCTCGCTAAGTATGGAGCCTGCTTGGGATTCTCTCTCTCTCTCTCTCTCTCTCTCTCTCTCTCTCTCTCTCTCTC
>PJEM01018432.1:0-18843 GCA_004023845.1 Helogale parvula | reverse complement strand
CCATGGACTGAAGGGGGAGGGGGAGAGGGGAGGGGGTGATGGTCAGGGAGGGGGGCACTTTTGGGGAGAAGCGCTGGGTGTTATATGGAAACCAATTTGACAATAAACTATTAAAAGAAATAAGTGTATTCTATGAAGTTTGAGTATTAAAAACCAAGAGGAATTCCAGGAAAGTGTTATCCACAGATATCGTCTTCAGAGATACGCCTGTTTTTACTGAGCATCTGTACTGTACAAGGGGTGCAGTTCTTGCCCATTTAATCCCATATTTTATATTTTAAAAAATGGTTGTGTTTACTAACCCCGTCCTAGATATTCTAAAACTTATACAGAATGTAAAAAATAAAAAATTCTTCCTTTTTTCTTAGCTAGATAAGCTCTACCTACTCTTCTTTGTGGAAAATTATGAAACATCTCCTCAGATAAGTTCTGGATTCTAAAATTGGCTTTGTTCAGGTATTATCCTAGTCAAGTCACTTAGCTTCCCTAGGCTGTACTTTTTTTATAACATGAGTAGTTTGAATTAGAAGATCTCTGTGGTTCTGTCCAACTCTAAAGTTTTATTTTGCTTTAAGCACATCATATATGTAGGTTGTGTTAGCAGAAAGTATTCAGATGAGTGAAAGGTATTTAAAGCTCCTCCCTCATAAAATATTCAGGTTTTTCCTAAATGGCTTTCATCTTGTAATCACTCTCAGAGAAGCCCAGGTGTTGCCTTATTTAGAAATTATACTCTGATCTGATAGCATTGGAAGACAGTGATCAAAAATTGTTTTTATGTCTATTTTGTTCGTTTAAAATATGTTATCAGCAAGTATTAAGAAAAAGCACATGAACCACAAAATTGATTATTAACTTTTGTCATATATATTTCTAGGTGATTGTCTATAATAGGAAAAGGGCAATGGGAAGATAAATTTGGCAGTGTTAATAGGCAAGCCCTCGTTGGAGTATTTTTTTCTTTTTCTAAGCATTACTCTGCCACCGGTGAAGTCTCATTATTTCTAAGTGTCCTAATCAATAAGGTCATGAAAGATTGATTTCCGTAGCTGTCACTGTGTTTATGACAAGAAGCATATAGAGTCATTTATAGGAGTGGGCAGTAATTCTCCTGTTAACTAGCAAGTCAGGGAATCAGTAAACCCATCTTACATGTCTTTAGGTGGTGACAAGAATCTCAGTGGTGTTCATCACTGACAGACGAGGAGACTAATATTGTTAATTGAATTTCCCTAAAGAGAACAAAAATATACCATCATGTAGGGGGAAGGAGAGAAGGAGCAAATCTATACAAGTCTCCAGCATGTATGAGTTGGTTGAATTGATTTTCTTCTGCTAATGGCCTGGGATGGACACAGAATTGTCATCAGAAAATATAAAGTTGATTACAACAACTCCTTCCCCACTTAAGACTTTCAGAAGTCTTAAGAATAGCAACCAACAATGTCTCAAATAAAACATATGTATTTAAATATATGTAATTTAAAAGAATATATTTTAGTTTTTTTTTAAATATGTTACAGAAAATGTGTAGCATTTAAACATTTATTCATTATTTCTTATAAGTATGATTTTTAAGGACCACAATATTCTATAATATAAGAATACTGGAATTTATTTGACTAATCCTCTATTTAGGGGATCATTGGGCTCATAAAGCCTTTCTTAAAGAAAAATAACCTTTATTACTTTAATATGTTTTTGTTATAAAAAAATAAAGCAATATAGATATATTGGATAAAAATAGGATAAGGGAAATCATCCTCATTTTCCAAATCTTTCTCCTCAGACGTAACAACTATTCACAGTTTAGGAAATATCCTTCCATATATTTTGTTTGTGTATTTTCCTGTGCATATATACATACATTTTTTTTCTTATGAAAAATATCAAGCTATATATATTGTTCTTTTCAGTTAATAGCATATTATGAATTATTATTCTATGTCAGCACTTTAAGATCTACTTAATTCTCTCCTTTTTAATAAGCTGGGTTGTTGTTTTTTTATTTAAAAGAAATGGCTTGAAAAATTAAACTATCTTTATTTAACTATCTTCTGAAAGGGAATACAATAAAAAGGAAATTCCTCTTTTACTTTATCTTAGCAGTTCTTTTGAGAGACTGCATAGTATTCCATGTAATAGCTGCACCAATCACTTACCTGACCGTTTTCCTGTTGATAGACATTTGTTTGGATTGTTTGTTGGAGATTTTGTTTTTTCAAAAATGGTTCAGTGAACATCCCTGTATATACGTCATCATGGACTTGGGCTTATTTTTCAGGATAGATTTACTAGATGTGATATGGAAATTTTGATCTTTTTAAAAATTTTTCAATGTTTGTTTAATTTTGAGAGAGGGAGATAGACTGTGAATGGGGAAGGGGCAGAGAAAGAGGGAGACAGAGAATCTGAAGCAGACTCCAGGCTCCAAGCTGTCAGCACAGAACTCGACGCAGGGCTCGAACTCCTGAACAGTGAGATCATGACCTGAGCTTAAGTCAGACGTTTAACTGACTGAGCCACCCAGGCACCCCTGAAATTTTGATGTTTACAAACAAAGCAAAAACCTAGATCATCCTGCAGACATGTTAAAAAGCAATAACCTTAGCCAGTGTGATTGGGATTAGAAGCTAAGCCCAGAAGTGAAACCAAGAACATCATTATAAATGATACCTAAATACTTTTGATACTTGTTTTTATATAAAACATGTAAATTTATATTCATTTGCCAATCTTCTGATATAGGGGCGAGGCTTTTCTTTGTGAATAGTTGTCTTCTTGTGAATTTCTTAGTTATTCTTACACAAGTAATACCTGTAATATAATATCTACAAATTTCACTTTCAGGGCTTTTTTAAAGTTTAAAACAGTCTGAGTTCATGATCACTCCTCTAGATTTTTACATTTTTCTCCCCAGTCATTTCACTTGTGTCACTTATACATAATTTTCTGGCAGTTTTGTGTAGTAACTGCTATCATTAAATCTTTCCAAAGCATTCAAATTAGTATTCACATTAATTTTTATAGAAACTTGCTCTTCTAATATGTCACTGGTTTGCTTGATATTTAGTTAAATTACATAATATGGTAAATGGTCATTTGACATAAACTTGTTTTAGGACAGACAGAACTTGTGATAACACTTAGAGGCAAGGATGTTCACTGTGATATAGGTATCAGTCTACAAATTTTACTGAGGAGATGGAGAATGTTTATTAATTCATTCATTATTTTGGCCATATGGAGATCCACTAAAAGTGTTTCATATTATACTAATTCGTGTGTCTATCCATGGTTTTCAAGAGTCCGTTTCAACTCATCTTTGCCAAAACTAGGCATAATTAATTCATAAGACATTTTAAGGTTGGAAAATGTTTTTCAGTGAGAACAACAAAACTCTAGGATTTAGGGAACATTTATTCTTGTAACACCTTTTAATGTTGTCTTTTTAACTCATTACAGTTACTCTGTCATGTTTATCTCATGTTTTTCCCATTTTAAAAATAAAGACACTGAAACAGAGAAATTAACTAACTTGGCCAAGGTCACATAGTAAGTGGTAGAGCTGAGATTCAAAAATATATTTAGGACATTTTTATGTGACATGCTAAGTTTTCTGCATGAATGAGGTATTCAGTTTTTCAATGTCCTATTGACAAAAGAAGTTAAAACATTCTGGAAAAATTAAGTCATCTCTGTAGTATATGAAATGTATTTTCCTTTCATGATATGTACTTTCAGAATGGTTGATAAAATTTAATAAGTACAGTTTGAGCCTACAGGGAACTCTCCTATTTTTAGAAATTATTGGATGTTATAGGATGTTAAAAGTTAAGTAGCCTTAGCAGTTATTTAGCTGACTGTCCCATTTGCTTATTTGTAAAATGTGTGAATAATGAACTGTGCTGATGCTCCAAGTCTGTAAAGGCCTTAATAACATAAATTAAAATGCAATTTCCTACCCTCTTACCAGAAGAGGATAACATGGTCAAGGCATGAGCATGTTAAACCATTTAGTCTAGAATCATAAATGTTAAAGTCATTTCTATAGTGTGTCTACTTGAGCATGTTTGCAATAACACAAGACATATATTTCTCTTTACATCAGGTTTTACCTTTTATTATGAAAGTATCTAAGTATAAATGAGGGAGACAGACACACACTCCAACTTTTTGGGCCACAGTTTCTGAAAATGTTTTGTTTGATAACCTTCTTAATAGGTTACCTTAATTCTCCCATACTCCATTCCTAAGATGATATTTTGAGCCCTGCAATTCGAAAAGAAGAAAAGCTATCCTTAAATTTATCTTATGCTCTTAAGTTTTTTCTAGAACAAAATATTAGTAGATAGCAAAGTTGGTTAAACAAAATTATCTACATATCTTGCTGAATACCTGTATGAGTATTTCTGTAGGACACATTTCTAGAAGTAAAATTACAAAATGCATTACTGCACCCAGGTTTTTATGAGAATCTCTTCTTCGTTCCTTGTCTTTTGAGATCACCTAATTGGAGTAAACAACTCCTAAAGCAGGTAAAGTGCTAGTCAACTGACTAGAGATAGAGAGAACTGTCGTTTCTTCTCCACTGGGAATCCTGGCTGAGCCACAAAAAGGACGGCTGTGGGAAAGGGGGCTGCAACAGTGACAAAAATGAGCTTGAAGTGCCTGTGGTAGATCCCCATTTTTCTGATTAGAAATCTCTTTGGCAAAATAAAAGATTGGAAATCTCATCATTAAAAACCAGCTTATATGTTATATCTTCTGAAAGTCTTCCCTCGCAAGCTGCCCCTCTGTATCCATCTCCTCACTTACACCCTGTCATCACACAGGATAAGCAGATTTTCTTTTATAATCCCATACGTTCATATTTACCACTCCCATTGTACTTCTCATTAGTATATTGCAGTGGCTCTCAACTCTGTGCTTTGGAATTAACTAGGAATTTTCTTAAAGTAAATACAGATGACTGGGTGACTTTTTGTTGTTGTGTTTGAAATTTTTTTATCATAAAAATCAAAAAGAAAAGATGCTTTGATCCCACCACACACTTACTAAATAAAACCCTCCACCAGTAATTTTGAGATGCAGCCAGGATGGAGAATCATCCCTGTACCGGAGTGCTTTGTCAGCTTGTCTGTCTTCTTATGGGATTGTAGACTCCTTGAGGATCCTTTTGTCTCTGTGTCCCTAGAACCTAGTTCAGTGTCTGACATATTAATAGATACTCAACACAGACCTACTGAAGAAAACGCAAAATTAATGAGTGATTGAAATTATTTGGTTAACTTGGAAAATGGTAAAGAGTAAACTTATATTATGAACTTTGCATATACATATAAAAAGTTTTCATAAAAGGTATAAGGTACACAATTCCAATTTATTTGAGGATTGAATGAAAAGTAGGGCAAAATATATAACACCATACATTATGCTAACGCATAAGGAAGACCTTATTGCCTATGAAGATTATTAAACTGTATATATAGGCAAATAGATAATTTGTGAAGAGTGTGGACTTCTTTCCATAAGCAGGTAACTAGAAAAAGTCCTGTATACTGAGGATTTAAGCCAAAGAATCCACACTATACAGTTCTAAGACTTTGGGGCCAGGACAAACGTGGTGACAGGACAAAGGTTAGATGGACCAAACCAAGACTATAAAGTACTTACCGGATGCTATTCTGGGATAGTTTGGGGCTTAGGTATAAAATGAGACTGAGCATCTTGACTGATATAAAAAGTAGAGGAAGGGCAGAAACAGAAGAAAAAGCAACATGACCATACCTAGGAGGAACAGAAGCAGATGGGAACTGCCACACAGATTGGGTCTAGAAATAAGTTAGAACTAGACTGTGACTAGAGAGTATTGTTGAGTGACCTCTTTTCCTGGTATTGGGCTTGCTCAGAAACAGGTATTGGTAGTTCATAAGAAACTATAGGGGGCATAACATGTAACTAATATTTTATGAAAAACAAGACCGATCCAACCAGTGGGAAGAACTAGACCAGGTAAAAAAAAAAAATTCATGCTTTTGTCTTTGATTTTATAATTGTATGTTTTACAAAAGGATCTAGTGCTTTTGCCTTAAATTATAATAATTTAGGGGTGTGTGGGTGACTCAGTGGGTTGAGTGTCTGATTTTGGCTCAGGTCATGATCTTATGGTTCATTATTAGTTCAAGCCCCTCATCGTGCTCACCTCTGTTACACAGAGGCTGCTTCAGATTCTCTGTCCCCTACTGTCTCTGCCCCTTCCCTGCTCATGCTCTCTTTTTCTCAAAAATAAATAAAATATTATATATATATATGTATATATATGTAATAGGAATAAAGCTGTGTCAGTTGTTTTAGCTCATATGATCAAGGTAAAATATACAGATTCCTCTGTTTTCATTTGCATGGTTAAGACTATCTTCCTTCTCTAGTCTCTTGTTTTTAAGAGTTCTTTGTAGTGCATTTTGTATATTCAGGTTATTGGCAGAATGATGGAGGATTAACCATAAATCCAGTAGAAAAGTTAAGATTTTAATTTGCCATATAGTGCAATCTAATTACCTTATATAAAATGTGTAAAATAACTTAATTGATATAATTGTGGACAATAAGAAGCCAAGTCTTTCATTTTAGACCTATTTAGTAGATTTGATGCTATGTCTTGAAGTGACCTCCATTCCTTTTTTTTCAACACTTTCTAAGCATATTTAGAAGTTAATAATTTTTAACATATTTGTCCTTCATGTTAAAAGTCATCTAAGTATATATAGCCCAGGAATGCAGATGTGGGAATTATGAACATTTATAGACTGATATAAAATTTCAGTCAGCAATATTCTAACTTGTCCAAGTTTCCCATACTGTCCAAAATTAGAACATTTTCATGCAACCTTTCCTAAACCAAAATGGCATAAAGAGTATCCCCTAACCTTCATTAGTACCTGTTTTTTTGCTAACTGAAAGAGGTCCAAAGAGGATTTTCACTTTTATGAAATGATAATTGCTTCTTTGCTTTATGCTATTTCACTTACAAAAGGTTTCATAGGAGAAAGAACGCTCTGCTTTCAGATAGTGGACAAAACCTGTACGAATGGAGGTCTTTTGTAAACATGAGGTGGCGTAATGTGAACTTTCAAAAAGCGGAGGTACCTGTAATTTTTAAATATAAATGCAGTTTAATTTAACCTTATCATTTATAATTGTGAAGTACTAGACTTTGGCTTGCAGAGCCATCTTAAAAGCTAACTTGAAGTCTTCATAAGAGCTGAACTGGACTTGTGTCGCTTTTGGTCTCTGGACTTGCGTAACTTGTCAGAGAAGCCCTACAAAGAAGTAAACAATTTTCTTTTATACAATTGAAGAAACGAAAGAATGAGATTTATTAAATCTTACAGAAAATTAAGTATAAATTTTATTCCATACTCTTCTACCTAAAATAATTTAAAAGCCAGAAATTAAGACTCATAAGATTTTAAAATTCTGTTCTAATTAAAAACTGTCCATAAGGATAAAAAGAAAGGTTTACACTTTTTCTACTGGTTTCTAATTCTTTTGTCTCTCATAGTACTTACTCTTGCCTCAACTAACTTGTGACAATATCTTTGGTGCATATTTTTTGAAGACTGATGACAACACTTATGACCTCCCAAAGCTGCTCCCTTGGTGACCACTAATGGTTTATCTAGTGTCAAACAAGATCTTTGTTTTCTCGATTTTAGATAAATTTGCAGCCCAGTGCTTCACCAGTCATGATGTCAGTTGTTTACATTTCAGCAAAATGTTTGTCGTAACTTTCAAATACTGGGGAACTGTGGACAGACGGTGTTTATCATGTTGTAGAGACTGTCAGAAATGGTTGGCCTCAACATAACTGAGTTGATCTTAGTGTTTACATTTTAATTTGCAAACTGTCAGGCCTGCTCACTATAGTGACCAATTGCAGCATGAGAAGATGAATAGCACAGAATTTTTATACTGGTTTCCATATATTGCTCTGAATTAGTCTTTTTGAAAAGCGTTTTACAGTGATAATGGCTAAAGAATGAGAATAAGCCATTCCAGCGTCGGAAATGATATTACTATTTTGGTTAATGACCCTCTTCCAAAAGTGCAGGGTGGAAACTCACATGTAGAATGTGTTTCCTGTGGGTGATAATCTTCCCTGTCATCTCCAAGTGAGGTCAGAAAAATGTGCTCACAGGTAGACAGAAGAGGATCTCTTAGAAAGGAAGGATGGCTCCGTGCTGCACTGTGCTCATTTCCACTATTACAGCCAGCTAAAGCCTGTTTCTCAGTTTCAGGCATTTATTCAGTCACTTACTGAGCAGGGGGGGGGGGGGTATAAATATAGTATTGCTTAAGCTGTGTCCATAGATCATATACATGTATATAAATATTGACATATTGAATTTTTTAAAGTACGCTTCCTTCCTGACTACCTACATGCCACTTCCTCTTCTGGAACACCCATTTACTAAAGCCAACCCCTACTCATTCTTCAGAACTAATATCAGTAATCTCTACCTTCAGAACTTTACCCCAGTCTACTATTTACCTTTATTAACATCCTTGCCCAGCTTTGTTATAGCTGCATAATATAATTGGTCATGTCTACTATATAATATGATTACTGATTTTCGTGTTACCCGTACTAAGATATAATGTCCTAGAAGGGAGGGGCTCTTTTATTTAGCCATGTATCATTAGTTTAAAGAAGAGTGTTTGGCATATAGTAGATGCTAATTAAATGCCAAATTATTTCATTTAGGACGTCTTATGATCCTGGCATTCATGGTCTCCCTTACTTTTTTTCTCATTCCTCACCTCTCCAAAAGCATTATTACTTGTTGATCAGAACAGCATCCTCTAGGTAGTAATGACATTTTAACAATGTTCATCCTTCCAGTCCATGAGCACGGAATGTTTTTCCATTTCTTTGTGTCTTCTTCAATTTCTTTCATAAGCTTTCTATAGTTTTCATTGTACAGGTCTTTTACATCTTTGGTTAGGATTATTCCTAGGTGTTTTATGGTTTTTCGTGCAATTGTGAATGGAATCAGTTTCTTGATTTCTCTTTCTGTTGCTTCATTATTGGTGTATAAAAATGCAACTGATTTCTATACATTGATTTTGTACCCTGTGACTTTGCTGAATTCATGGATCAGTTCTAGAAGGCTTCTGGTGTCATTATTACCCAAAGCAATCTACACAATGCAATCCCAATCAAAATTGCCCCACCATTCTTATCAAAGCTAGAACAAACTACCCTAAAATTCATATGGAACCATAAAAAAAAACCCAAATAGCCAAAGGAATATTGAAAAAGAAAACCAAAATGGAAGGCATCACAATCCCAGACTTTAGCCTTTACTACAAAGCTGTCATCGTCAAGAATGTATGGTATTGGCACAAAAACACACATATAGGCCTATGGAATAGAATAGAGAACCCAGAACTGGACCTACAAAAATAAGGCCAATTAATCTTTGACAAAGCAGGAAAGAGTATCCAATGGAAAAAAGACTGCCTCTTTAGCAGGTGGTGCTGGGAGAACTGGACAGCAACATGTAGAAGAATGAAACTAGACCACTTTCTTACATCATACACAAAAATAAACTCAAAATGGCTGAAGGACCTAAATGTGAGACAGGAAACCATCAAAACCCTAGAGGAGAAAGCAGGAAAGAGCCTCCTTTACCTCAATTGCAGTGATTTTCTACTCCACACATACCCAAAGGCAAGGGAATCAAGAGCAAAAATGAACTATTGGGACCTCATCAAGATGAAAACTTCTGCATTGCAAAGGAAACAAAAAAACTAATAAGCAACCAACAGAATGGGAAAAAAATAGTGACAAATGACATATTGGATAAAGAGCTAGTATCCAAAATCTACAAGGAACTCACCAAACTCCACACTTGAAAAATGAATAATCCAGTGAAGAAATGGGAAGAAGACATGAATAGACACTTCTCCAAAGAGGACATCCAGATGGCCTACAGGCACATGAAACGATGTGTCACTCATCATCAGGGAAACACAAGTCAAAACCACACGGAGAAACCACCTCATGCAGGTCAGAGTGGCTAAAATGAACAAATCAAGAGACTATAGATGCTGGCGAGGGTGTGGAGAGACAGGCACCCTCCTACACTGTTGGTGGGAGTGTAAACTGGTGCAGCCACTCTGGAAAATAGTGTGGAGGTTCCTCAAAAAACTATCAATAGAACTCCTCTATGACCCAGCAATAGCACTGCTAGGGATCTATCCAAGGGATATAGAAGTGCTGATACATAGGGGCACATGTACCCCAGTGATCATAGTGGCATTCTCTACAATATCCAAATCATGGAAAGAGCCTAAAGGTCCATCAACTGATGAATGGATCAAGAAGGTGTGGTGTATATATATATACAATGGAGTATTACATGGCAATGAGAAAGAATGAAATATGGCCATTTATAGCATGGATGGACCTTGAGGGTGTCATGCTAAGCGAAATAAGTCAGGCAGAGAAGGACAGATACCATATGTTGTGACTCATAGGTCTAACAGGAGAAACCTAACAGAGGACCATGGGAAGGGGAAAGGGGCAGGGAAAAGAGTTAGGGAGAGGGAGTAAGGCAAATCATGAGAGACTCTTGAATACTGAAAACAAACTGAGGGCTGAAGAGGGAGGGGGGAAGGGGAAGGGGGGTGATGGTCATGGAGAGGGACACATGTGGAGAAGAGCACTGGGTGTTATATAGAAACCAACTTGTTAATAAACTATTTTTAAAAATATAAATAAATAAAAATTAAAATTTAAAAAATTTTAAAAAAGAACAGCGTCCTCTGTGTTGTGCCTATACCATCCTTCTTTTCTGCATTTCCTTGTGATATTTCTGTTTTAGGCCCCTATTTCCTTTGCTTATCCATGTGTACTGTTTCCTGCAAGACTCAAGACGTTTTTCCTTGAGAAAATCTATGTTTAACTCAATTCTTGATGCTTTAGAGTGCTGTGAATGGTATAGGTCCTCAGGATACTTGATGAAAAAAAAAGTATTAGACTATAATATATAAAGTTACTGAGGGAATAGATCTAAAAATTTCTCATCACAAGAACAATTTTTAGCTATGTATGGTGATGGAGGGTAACTAAGCTTTTTGGGGTAGTCATTTCGCAACATATACAAATATGAAATCATTTTGTTGTACACCTGAAACTAATATAATACTATGTCAAGTATATCCCAATAAAAAATAATCAGGCAAAAAAATGATGATAGATAAATTGATGAATGAAAAGTTAATATTAGCCTGCAGAGTTAAAAAGGAAAAAAATATACTAAACAAAGAGGAAAAAAGTGATGGGAAAAAAATCTTAATGGAATTTGAATATTAGCCATGTGTTGTCAATGGGGTCATCTCTATATAGGAGGGCAGTTCACAGAAAAGATAAGCCTCAGTTTCTTGTCCCAGATGTGCCGTTACCTGGATGTGTTCCCTTGGGACTGTCAAAACCTATTAGCTTCAATTTCCTCATGTATGAAGCAGTAGTTTTGAGAGTTCTTTTAGCTCTCCAGTCTGGGAGTCTTACAGATAAGTGAAAGTGGCAAAACTCTTTTCTGAGCAGAACTATTTAGGAGATTGATTTGAACGTAATTAATGTGTATCTCCAGAACCATAGTGCAGAAGCTTTCCCTGCTAGTAGAGTTGTGTAGTCATGGCAGAGGGGGAGTTTTAGGTTATTATTTGACTAAAGAGGACAAACATTGTAAGATTTCAAGACAATGGTTGCATAATTTAAAGAGAATTTAAATTTTTCACCCCCAGTGATTGCCTCAAAGCAGAATTATAGAAGAGTAGAATATGAATTAGAAAACTTACAGTAAGCAGCATCAGAAATTGATGGAATCTCAGAATAGATGCACTATTTCTCCAAATCTTGAATATTAATAATAATAATAATAATAATAATAATGCTTATATTCGCAGGCTCTGTCATAGTTTCCAGACACTCCATTCCTCATATGAGCAGATTCTCTTAAAAAGTTAGACCAAAGGGCACCTGAGTGGCTCAGTCAACTTTGGCTCAGGTCATGATCTCACAGTTCATGAGTTTAAGCGCCGTGTTGGGTACTGTGCTGACAGTTCAGAGCCTAGAACCTGCTTCAGATTCTGTGTCTCCCTCTCTCTCTCTCTGTCCCTCCCCTGCTCATGCTCTGTCTCTCTCTGTCTCTAAAAAATAAACATTAAAAAAAATTTTTTTAAGTTAGACCAGAGCCAATGAGTCCATGGGAGTTGGAATAGGACAAGGAAGTGAAGGATACCAGTTGGGGAGCGGCAGGCTGGAGAGAACTTATGTTCTATCACTGCATCACAGAGATGATGCGTATGGTTGTTAGGGGGTGATTTTGATAATATGTGTTTCTCTACCATGCCCTGATACCAAAGAGAAAAGGGGAAATGTGTTGAGTAAAAAAACATGAACACAACCTAGGCATCTAATTCATTGACTTTACCAAAGATTGGTAGAGAGACCACCTCTGTGGGATCCTGAAGGCTACCTTTACACAGAACCAGAAAATACTGAGAAGTGTAAGACATCTCTAAGCAACGTGATTAAGTAAGGTGCAAACTAATAATCATAATTAACACTTATTTTGTGCCAGATACATTCTAAGTTTTTAACCTACATTAACGCACTTAATCCTCAGATCAACTGTTTATTGCTTTTATTACCCCAGTTTTACAAATGAAGAAACTGAGGCTATAGTCCAAGTTTCTATAGCAAATAAGTAGAGAATGAGGAGTTGAAAACAGACAGCTTCCTGTCAGAGTCCATGCTATTAATAACTATGATGTACTGACTAAAGGAGGTCAACATTTATCTTGCCACTTCTTGCTTGAGTGTGCATCTGAATGTGACTGTCTTTAGCTCCTCAACAAAGAGCTTTGGGACTGTCTTCACACATTCTCATAAGCTAAAACTCTAAGAGTCCTATTTTCCATATAGAATGATATCTTTTTATTGGGAGTGTTTTTCCAGCTGAGTGAAGGAAAACAGGCATCTTATCCCAAGTGGTTTGATCTTCTAATTTCCTCTAGCAACTTAAGTAGATTATTGTAGCAGATTTTAATTTAGGATCTTTATGTCCTCAACTTTTCCTAAAATATTCATAATAAATACCAGTGTTCTTGATGGCTAACATATTTGTAATCAACGTAATTTTATTCTGATATTTACAAACTTCAACCCTCAATTTTTATTATATTCAGTTAAGTAATTGCTTTTATCTCTTTGGTCCAAAATTGATTTTTAATTACAGTTGATTCTTGAACAGTGTGGCAGTTAGGAATGCTGACCTCCCGTGCAGTTGAAAACCTGTGTATAAGGTTTGAGTCCCCAAAAACTTAACTACTGATAGCCCACTATTGACTAGAAACCTTACTGATAAAATAACAGTCGATTAACACATATTTTGTGTATGTATTATATATTGTATTCTTAAAGTAAGCTAGAGAAAAGACATTATCAAAATCATAAGAAAGAAAAAATACATTTACAGTACTGTACTATACTTATAAAAAATCCACATATATAATTGGGTACATGTAGTTCAAACCATGTTCAAGGGTGAGCTTGAGTGAAGTATATATACACATATAATTTAAAAAGTATTCAATTACAAGAAATATGTTATCTTCCATTGTTACACATCTCCCTCTATGTCTCCTTTCCTTCCTTTTCTTTTCTTCCTTCTCAGCATTGTAAAGTTGTTCTGTGAACCACGGTACGTGATTAACATATGATGGTGATGATTTCCAGATACATAGCCTATTCGCAGGAAACAGATGCTCTCTAGTTCCCCTACTACAAACTCAGAAGCCTTGTGCAGGTACACTCTCTCACCATCTCCCATTATTTGGGGGAAAAAAAAAAACATAAGAAGAACAAGATCCTTATTAGTAAGTGTGATGTGTAGAGGTTGACAGATTTGCCAAGCTGTCTTTAGTAAAGATCTTTCTGGACAGTGGAACCCAGGACATGATGCCTTTACATTTTTCTCAGACCACATTTAGATTATCTAAATGAGTTTAAAATATTCAGAATATGAGTTACAAAGCGATAATAATGTCCATTTCTCTTTCAAAAGAGTACAATGATCAAAAAGTAATGCCAGTGCCTGAGAGTAGGATTCACCTGGTCATTGAAAACCAATGAGTCGGAGCACCTGGGTGGCTCAGTCGGTTAAGCATCTGACTTCGTCTCAGGTCATGATCTCACAGCTTGTGAGTTCGAGCCCCACATCAGGCTCTGTGCTGACAGAGCCTGGAGCTGCTTCGCATTCTGTGTCTCCCTCTCTCTCTGCCCCACCCCCACTTACACTCTGTCTCTCTCCAACAATAAATAAACAATAAAAAATTTTAAAAAAGAAAACCAATGAGTCACATGATTATTAAAACATAAAGCTAAGTTATAGTATGTAGATAATATGGTTGGTGGATGCAGACTTTATTGTGTATATCCTCCCTTTTACTGTGAAAGGATATTTTCATCTTTCCACTGAAAGGCATACAGTGTTTATTATGTAATTTGTTCTTAGGAGAGCATGTTCTTCTGTTCTTGAAAACTATGCTAACGGATCCTTAGGAAGTAGATCATTTTTCCAACAAATGTAAATACCTAAACTGTGTATCAGATCCTGCTGACAAGGTGCTTTTTAGGACAAAAAAGTAAAGAGGTAATTAGAATACAATTGAAGGAGCTGTATAATAACAGGTCTCCTTGGTTTCATCCTTGCTGCTTTCAGTCTGCTCTCTACACAGCATCCAAAGCAATCCGTAAGTCAGGTCACATCATTTCTGCACTCAGTCCCTTTCAGTGGCATCCCAGAATATTTGGAGCAAGAGCTAAAGTACTCATGGTGGACTAGAAAGCAATAAATTTACCCCACCTTACACCTCTGACTTTTATCTCAGACTGCTTGTCCCCTCCTTCACTCTGCTTTTGCCTCATGGGCCTTGCTGCCCCTCACGCACCTCAGTACTTCTGCCTCAGGCTCTCAAACTCACTCTTTTCTCTGCTGAAAAGCTGCATGGCTTTAGTCCTATAATCAAATGTTGTCTGATCAAGAAGTCTTCTCTTAACACCTTATTTAAAATCGCAGCCCCTCCTATTTTTCTCTGTAGTCCTTAATCACCATGTAACATATTTATTTACATTGTTAATGACTTTCGACCCTAAGTGGAATATGACTTTCCTGAAAGTAGGGGGTTTTGTCTGTGCTTAATAAATACTCATTGAATCAGTTGGTGAATAAAAGCTAAAATACAAGGTGCTGTGAGAATACATAATCCAGTGATGAATATCAAAGAAGACTTTTAAATTACAGGGAAGCCAGGATTTCTTTCACAGATGAGTAGGAAGTTGTTAACAGTGTTCAGGCAGGGAGAACAGCACTTGCAAAGACCCAGAGAGGCACAGGAGAGCGTGAGGTACTCTACTTATTCATCATAACTGGAACATTGCACCGATGGGGAGTAGGAACAGTGAGACTGCAGAATAATCAGGGACCAGATAATGAAGGGGCATTAAGGAGCCACTGAAGCATTTCAAACAAGGAGTGAAGTGATTAGGTTTGCTCTTTCTTTTGAAAAGATTCTGCAAGCTGCAGTGTGGGGACTAGATTAGAGGAAGCCATGCGTGTCACAGGAAAGCATTTTAGGAGGCTGTTTTTTTAAGTTTTTACTTAAATTTCAGTTAACATACAGTGTAATATTAGTTTCAGGTGTACAGTATGGTGAACCAACACTTCCAAACATCACCTGGTGCTCATCACAACAGGTGCCCTCCTTAATCCCCACCACCTATTTAACCCGTCCCCTCACTCACTGGTACCCATCTGGTACCTCACCCACCTCCCCTCTGGTACCCATCTGGTAGTTAAGAGTCTGTTTCATGGTTTGCCTCTGACATATTTTGTCCCTTTGCTCATTTATTTGGATAATTAAGTGAGATAGTGGCAGACTGAAAATAAGCTGACAGTGGTAGGAATGAGAAATAAATACATTTGAAAAGTATCTAAGCGAATCAATATTGTCTATGAGAAGTAAGGGAAAAGAAAAAGCTAAAAACAACAGATGATGGTAGCTTTCAAGCTCAAGTCTATATGAGAGAAAAGTAACAAATTGCATTTTGAACATGATGTGCTTGTTTGATATCCAAATGGTGGTAAGATATCTGGTAGAAAGTTAGCTATAAAAACATGGACCTTAAACAGATGAAAAGATCCTCAGCATCACTAATCTTTAGGGAAAAGAAAGTCAAAACCACAATAAGATCACTTCAAACCTGCCTTGATGGCTAAAATCAAAAACAAAAGAAACAACAAGTGTTGGCAAGGATGTGGAGAAAAAGGAACCCTCGTGTGCTGCTGGGGGGAATGCAAACTGGTGCAGCCATTGTGGAAAGCAGTGTGGAGATTCCACAAATAAATACATTAGAACTACAGTGTTTCCAGTAATTACACTTCTGGGTATTTACCTAAAGAATACAAAAATACTAGATCAAAAAGATATATGCACTCTTATGTCGATTGCAGCTTTATTCACAATTACCCCAAGTGTCCTGTGATAGATGAATAGATAAAGAAGATGTAGTGTGTGTGTATGCATCTATACACACACACATATATATACATACGTAATGGAAAATTACTGTGCATATAAAACCCAAAATCTTGCCATTTGCAACAACATGAAGTATCTAGAGAGTATAATGCTAAGTGGAAATAGGTCAGTTAGAGGAAGATCAATACCATATAATTTCACTCATGTGGAATTTAAGAAACAAAACAAAGAACAAAGAGAAAAAAGATACAGAGAGAGTCAAACCAAGTAACAGACTCTTAACTACAGAGAACAAACTGATGGTTACCAGAGGTGGATAGAGCGTTGGGTGAAATAGGTGAAGGGAATTAAAAATATATTTATCATGATATGCACTGAGTAATGTATATAGAACTATTGACTCATGATAGTGTATACTTGAAACCAATACACACTGTATGTTAACTATACTGCAGTTAAAACTAAAGAGAGAGAGAGAGAAAGAGAATGTATTGAGAATACCAGAATAAAGGGAACTAAAATGATCAGCAAAAACAGAAAACAAAAAAACATGGGGTTAGAAGAGGCACCTGGGCTAGAAATAGATATTTGGTATCTTCAGCTTAGATATAGTGAAGAAAACAGTAGAAATGAGTGATAATCTAAAGAGTAAGGAAAGGATAGTGCAGAATTGTGAGGAATGGTATTATTTACTCCACAGATTGGCAAACCACGGACCAGAGCTGGCCCACTGCCAGTTTCCTATGGCCCACAAACTAAGAATGGCCTTTAGGTTTACTAGTGATTACATTTTATCTAATAGCCATGATTTTTGCCTCTTGGCCTGCAAAACTTAAAATATTTACTATTCAGTCCTCAAGGAAAAGCTTACTGATTTATGCGAAAGAAGACAAGCCCTCAAAGACAAAGATAAATGTTAGTGAGAGTGATAGAGAAAATCAGAAGAATGAAGAGGAGAGATGAGGGTTTTCAGATAGTTAGGGAAACTCTAGGCATGTTGGCATATCTCTTCTACTTCAAATACATAACATATATCTTCTGTTTCAAATATGTAACAATAAGAAAAAACATTTAAAAAGAAAACTAAGCAGACATAGCCAGGTCAAAAGCAAAATTGGGATTTCTGTGGACCAGAAATGGAATAAATAGAAACAAAGCAAAAAAGAGTGGACACCAGAGTACTGTGGCACTCCTGGTCCAGAGGCACTGTGGTGACAGGATTGGGTTCCTTCAGATTACAAGGGGGTAGGGGCCCTTGTTCACAATCTAAGGTCAGAGCTTGGGGTAGGGACTTTTCTACTCATGATAGGAGGTTGAATAAAAACTGTTGTTGGCCACTGCTTATAGGAAGCTTCAGGCCCAGGAAGGAAGAGAACACATTGCCTCACACCCAAGAATTAAACCAAGCCACCTGCCTGCTCAGCAACTGAATCTGCAGTATCTTCAGTATTACTGCCAGAGCTCTAACCTCTGAATTGCCAATTATGAGACCTGTAACGCTGGATGCAGCTATGAAGCTGCCTGACGAGAGAGCACAAAGGGATGGACTGAATAAAACCTGTCTCCCAAAATGTGCCTGCAAGCCAAAATTACAGACATGAATACATCAAATTTTAGGAAAGACAGCCATGAAACAACCTTTTAAAAGGGAGTAAGAATTTATAAAAGATATTAATTTTACAGAACTACCTGAAAAAGATTTTAAAAGAAATAGATTTAGTATGCTCAAGGAGATAATAAAAGCATCCACTTAAAATCAACAGAAAATACAAAAAATAGGCAGAAAGGAAATGATAGGTATATGAAAAAGGACTAAAAAAAACTAGGAAGTAAGAATACAATATTTGAAATTAAAAATAAACTCAACAGGATAAAATCTAGACTGGAAGTGGACAGAGAATTAATCAATAGCTTGAGAGAGAGCTCTAAGGACTATACCGAAAACAGCAGAAAAACAGATAAAAAGGGTGAAATAATGATTAGAAGAGTCATATAGAATGCACACTGAAGTGTTTTATAGCATTTGGAGTTCCAGGAGAGAAAGGAGAGAAAAGTGTACTTAGTATTTTACACTTACCATATGAGAATTTTCAAGAATCAAAAAAAGGCATGAATTCACATATGCTGATCATGTAGATCAAGAAAGAAGAGAGAGGGGCACCTGGGTAGCCCAGTCAGTTGAGCATCTCACTCCTGATGTCAGCTCAGGTCTTTTTTTTTTTTTTTTTT
>PJEM01018431.1:0-18798 GCA_004023845.1 Helogale parvula | reverse complement strand
TGTATTTAAAAGCTAGATCTAGGATTGCCCGTGCGGCTCAGTTGATAAGCATCTGACTCCTGATTTGGGCTCAGGTCATGACCCCAGGGTCACAGGATCGAGCCCCACAATAGGGCTTGAGATTCTCTCTCTCTCCCTGTCCCTGTCCTCCACTCATACACACTCACTCTAAAAAATAACTTTTAAAAAAAGCTAGATCTTAAAGAGAGTCTAAGTCTGATTGGCTAAACTTGAGATTGTCCTATTCTTCTAGAAACACACTAGATGAATATAGAATTAGGCGTGTATCAATCTTCCAAGAGAAAGCACAGGTTAAGCATAACATCACCACAAACACGATAATAGCAATGTCAAGATGTCACTCCATGAAAATAAAAAGGTCTACACATCCAAAAAGAAATGACAAAAATGAAAATAAAAGCAGCAGAATGGGGAAATATATTCAGCCAGCAACACCCAAAAGAGGTCCCTATCTCTAGTATATAAAGGGTGTTTTCAGGTTGATAAGGGTTCCACTTTCGAGATTACAACCAAATGGTATCAAGGGACTGTTTCCAAGAGAAAACAGAACGGCCGAGGGGCCAACTGTTCAGGGTTCCTTCTAACCAAAGAAACATAATTCAGGTCGGTGCCATTTTTCATCAAGTGAGTTCACCAGTTTAAATGGAGGATACAAAAAGACACGATCCCTGTATGATCCAGTCATTCAACCGTAGATATACACCCACAAAGAATCGACGGCAGGAACTCAAACAGAGGGTTTTAACCAATGTTCACGGTCGCCAGAAGGTGGAAGTAACCCAGTGTCCACTGATGGATGCATGGGTAAGACGCAGTGTGGTCCATCCATGCATGTGATATTTTTCAGCCTTAGAAAAAATGAAATTCTGACACCAGCTACAAGGCTGAACCTTAAAGAGATTATACTGAATGAAATAAGCCAGACCCGAAAGGACAAAGACCGTATGATTCCGCGTGTCCAAAGTAGCTACCGTGGTCAAAGTCATGGGCAGAAAGTGTGTTAGAAGTTACCAGGGGCGGGAGGCAGACGGGGGGTAATGGACAGCTGTTTAACAGTACAGAGTTTCTGTTTGGGATGATAAAAAAATTCTGGGAATTTGCTAAGAGAATAGAATGTAAGCATTCTCACCTCTAAAAAAAAAAAAAAACAACACACACACACACACACACAAAAACGAAAAACGAAACAAAACCGAAAGTGTAACTATGTGAGCTGATAATGGCTGTGTTAATTACCCGGATCCTGGCGACCATGTCACAAAGTTTACATACGTCAAATTAACACATTGTATACTTTGAGTGTGTCCAATTTGCCTGTAAATTGTACTTCGGTAAAGCTGGGGGAAAGTTCTGGAAATGCATAGTGTTGATGCTTGCACAATAAATATTGTGATATGTTTAGTGTCATTGAACTGTATGTTTAAATGTTTATTTTTTTTTATTTGTTTTTGAGAGAAAGAGAGTGAGTGAGTGCGTGCAGGGGAGTGGAAGAGAGAGAGAGAGGGAGAGAAAGAACCTCAAGCAGGATTCACATCCAGGCAGAGCCCGATTCGGGCTCAAACTCACAAATGGTGAGATCATGACCTGAGCCAACACCAAGAGTCGGACGCTCAACAGACTCAGCCAGCCAGGCGCCCCTGAACTATATGTCTAAATATGGTTAAAATGGAGGCACCTGGCCAGCTCAGTCTGTGGAGCATGTGACTCTTGATCTCGGAGTTGTAGGTTCGAGCCCCATGTTGGGAGTGGCGATTACAGTAAAACAAATCTTTTAAAAAATGATTAAAAGTTTTATATTATAGACATTTTACCATGGTTTTTCTAAAGCAACAAAAAACACCCAGAAGGAGGGACCTTAAATGCATAATACTAAGGGAAAAAAACCCACTCTGAAAAGGCTACATATTGTATAATCCCATACTGTATAAAATGATGTTCTGAAAAAGATGAAATGAGAGAGAAAGTAAAAAAGATGGGTGACTGCCAGGGGCTCCGGAGAAGGGACCGAGGGATGGGCAGGCAGAACCCAAGGGAAAATCAGGGAAGAAAGGGTACAGAAATTCCCTGTGTTTTCTGCTCAATTTTCCTGTAAACCTCAAACCACCCTAAAAGTTTTTTTTTAACAATAAAAATTATTTCAAATTTTAAGGTCATTTTTCTTAAAAAGGTTGGGGGCGGTTGGAATTGGGAGAACATGGCTCAGACACCTTAGCCGGGCATCCCTGGGATGCAGTGAAAACAGCAGTTGTGGGACTGGGGGTGGTCAAAGAGCAGATCAGAGGGAGACAGAGAGGATTCCAAGCTGTCCAGCACAGAGCTGGATGCAGGGCTCGGGGCTTGAACTCACAAATAGTGACATCATGACCTGAGCTGAAACCAAGAGTCAGACGCTCAACCACCTGAGCTGCCCAGGCGCCCCACCCCCCGCCCCCGCCTTTCCTGTTTCTGAACTGTTTTCATGTAGGACCTTTGCCAGGTCCGACCTTGAACTCCACACGCCCTCACGCCCAGGGCTGAGGGGCTGGCCCAACCCACAGGTGCCCCCATGGACTCCAAGAGCCCCACTCTTGGCAGCCCCTTTAACTTAAGGTTGAATGTAGTCACCAGTTCTGTGTCCTGAAGTCACCTCCTGATCATTCATTTAACAAACATTTATTGAGCATTTACTAGGCGCCACACTGAGTGTATCCGCCTCCTGCTGCTACTGTGATAAATTACCATGAACTTGCTCGCTCAAAATAACACATTTGTTATCACACAGTTCTGGGAGGGTCATAAGTCCAAAACTGTCTGGCTGAGCAAAAAAGGTTCTTCTTCCTTCCAGAGGCTCTAGGAGAAAATCCTCCTCTTTGCCTTTCTCGGCTTCTGGAGGCCGCCTGTACGCCTCAGCTCATAGATCATTCCTCCTCTTCAAAGCCAGCGCTGTCAAGCCAAATCCTCCAGCCGCCATCTCCCTGGTGTTGTCTCCCCTGCCCCCCTCCTCCACATTTAAGGACACTTGTGATCACACTGGGATCACACAGATGATCCAGGATAACCTCTCCATCTCCGGGTCAGCTGATTAGCAACCGTAACGCCCCAGGCACAAACCTCACATGTTCATGGTTCCAGGGATCAGGACGTGACCGTCTTCGGAGGCACTAGCGTCTTCCGGCTGCGTTTCGGATGTGGCCTTAAGTAAAGCAAACAAGATCTCTGGCCTTGTTTACAGAGGTGACAGTCTAGGGATAAACATTCTGGGGGGCGGGGAGGGGAGGGCAACCGTGAAGCCCTCTTGGATGCTTTTGCATGAATGCCACCACCACTAGTTTGGAAAAAGAGAACGTCAAGACTCCTGAAAGCATGCAATCCTCGATCACGGCAATGCTGCCACCGTCTCTAGTTACAAAGTGGGTCAGGGAGAGGGGAAGCAATAAGCCACGCCGACATGGGGTGGGGGTGGGGCGAAACACAGCAAAGAGCAGGTGCGCGGGGCTCCGAGGTGGACACCAAAAGGAAATGCATGGGCTTCGTGTGCAAAGCGCAAAGAGGAGACTGAGAAATGCGGCTGCGGGGCGGGCTGGAGGCCCCCACGCACGTGAGGGGATGGGAGGGTGAGCCCGGCCTGGGTCACAAGGGGAGATGTGGACGAAACCCTGAGTGTGAGAGGAAGCCAGCCACAGGAGGGCCGGAGACGGGAACGGGGGGGGGCGATTCTGCCACACTCCGTCTGACCCTGCGTCATCTTTGCCTTCGGGGCCGGGGAGGGAGGGTCCTCTTTGCCCGTGGCACCGCCCCAAATACTCACTGGAATCCCCTCACCGCTCACCCCCCCCCACCCCGTCCTGCGGAAGATGCTGTCTGTTCTACGTGCGCCACCCAGCATCTGAACGCTTCTCCCCAGCTCCTCGGTCCCCATCCTGGTTCAAGGTGCCATTGCTCACCTGGACGAGCGCAGTCCACCGTGGTACCCACCCCGCGCCCCCCTCCCGGCCCCCCATGCCCCTTGTTGAACCCCATGGGTTGTCCTCCCTGAAGAAGCCACCAGAGGGCGCGGGTGAGCACCCAAGTCCAGTCCTCCAGGGCTCCCCCACCTTGAGAGTGCGGGGAAGGAGTCTGGGTCCCCCCTGTCCCACTCTGCTCCAGCCACACAGCCTCCTCCCTCTTCCCCCAACACACCAAACCCAGTGCTGCCCCAGGGCCTTTGCACAGGGCTATGCCCTCTGCCTAGAACCTTCTTCCCACACATACCCACATGGCCGCCTCCCTTCCCATCTTTGCTCAAATGTTAACTTCAGCAAGGACTTCTCTGAGCACCTGCTTTAAAATCCGCATCACGCCCTCACCCCAGGGGTTTCTGTCACCCTCTCTCGATCTCTCCCTGGTAGTTATCACCACCTGCGCATGCAATCTATTGGTTGTGTCTTGGTATCACGCATTGCCTGACTTCCATCCATAAACTACAGGAAGGCTGGGGTCCCGTGTGAGCTCCAGGATCCGTGCCTGGGGGTGGACGACTTCTGTCCTAAGACGGCGCTGGCTGAAGGCGGAGAATGCATTACGGGGCAAGCATGGGATCATGGGTAAAACGGTGATGCCGCCGTGGAAAAGATTAAACACAGGTAACGTGGGGTGCAGCAGTCCACTTCTGGGCGCCCGCACAGAAGAATCGAAATCAGGGCCTTGAGGTGTTATGTGCACACCCAACCACAAGGAACTTGTTCATTCATTCATTCATTCATTCACCGAGAGAGGGAGGGAGACTCCCAAGCAGGCTCCAAGCTGTCAGCGCGGAGCCCAATGTGGGGCTCGAACCCACGAACCATGAGATCATGACCTGAGCCAAAACCAAGAGTCGGGCGCTTAACCGATTGAGCCACGCAGATGCCCCACCAAGTTGCTTAAATCTTAAGGGATAAGTACTGTATGATCTCACTTATCTGTGGAACCTAAAAACAAAACAAAAAAACCCAACTCTTAAAAAGAGAATAGAATGGTGATTGTCACGGGCTGGGTGGGGAAATTGGGGAGATGACGTTTAAGGGCGCAAACTTGCAACTCTGCAGATAAATAAGCTCTGGGGGTCTAATGCACGGCACAGTGATGCTAGTCAGCCATGTGCGTTTGAAACTCCCAAGCGCCTAGGAAGTCATGTCTCAACTGTTCTCACCACAAAAAAGACATGTTAATACACCACGACACTCCCAGTGGTAAGTATTGCATTGCATACATGTATCAAATCGACACGTTGTACACCTTAAATTTACATAATTATGGTTCATTTAAAAAGGAAAGCCTTGGGGCGCCTGGGTGGCTCAGTCGGTTAAGTGTCCGACTTCAGCTCAGGTCATGATCTCATGGTTCGTGGGTTCAAGCCCCACGGTGGGCTCTGTGCTGACAGCTTGGAGCCTGGAGCCTGTCTTCGGATTCTGTGTCTCCCTCTCTCTCTCTCTCAAATAAAAATAAAACATTAAAAAATTAAAAAAAAAAAAGGAAAGCCTTAAGGGGACATAACATGTCTCGGCGGCAGGAAGTCCTCAGACTGGGTGGCTCCCGGGCTCCTAAATTCAGTAGAATCAAGATTCAGATTCTTTCCGTGTTTCTGCCCATTCACGTCCGGTGAAGATGTTGGGCTCGGTTTGGGGGTGTGCTGGGTCGGGGGAGGGTACCCAGGAGGAATTCCAGGAGGCAGCTAGATATCAGAGCCCGGGGCGAGGCAGGAGACCGGCTCGACACTGCGGCAGAGGACGCGCAGACCCTGGGAGGCTGTGTGGAGCCAGAAGCTGGCTTTGCCCTCAAAGCAGCCGCCTTTGGTCATTTGCATTTATGAAGCACCGACTGTATACCAGCACCAGCTGGGCTCTGGTGATCCGGTCCCGTGGGGGTGGGGGGTTCCAAGCGGAGGATTTGGATGCAAGGACGTGTTAAAGAGGAGCTCCTCACCCGTGGGGAGCACTGGCGTGTGAATTGTGTCTCGGACTTTGTTCTCTCTCCACGGAAGGGAACTGAGCCTTGTACTTCTTTGTTTTTAATGTTTTTGATGTTTTTTTTTTTTAAATGTTTGAGACAGAGACCGAGTGCTAGTGGGGGAGGGGCACAGAAAGAGGGAGACAGAATCTGAAACAGGCTCCAGGCTCTGAGCTGTCAGCACAGAGCCCAACGTGGGGCTCAAACCCACGGATCGCGAGATCATGACGTGAGCCAAGTCAGACGCTTAGCGACTGAGCTCCCCAGGTGCCCCCAGCCCTGTACTTGTGTGCGGGTCAGTGGTTAGCTGTGGGCCACGACGGGTAAGGAGGCGGGAGGCCTCCCTGCACTTCTGGCTCAGCTCTGGGAGAGGCGGGGAGAGCCGCAGGTGTGAGCTCGCAGTAGGGAAGCATGGGGAGGTGGGGTGGGGATGAGCGCACGGAGCTGGGAGAGACCTGGGTGGGCTCCAGCAGGTGCATGTCCAAGCCCACCGTGCCACGTGTGTGAGCGTGACCTCAGACACGCCCCTTCACGTCTCTCGCGATGTAATGACGTCATCTTGAAGTCGGCACCCGCCCTGGGCCTCCATCCTGCAAATATTGCTGAGTCCCTGCCGTGTGCCGAGCCGGGGATCCAGAGGGGAGCAGAGCAGTTGAAACTTGCTTTTCTCATGCAGCCGGGGAGCTAGACGCACAATAAACAAAATGAGTACCGGACATATGCGGTCGACTGGGCTGGGATGTAGGCCACGGAGAAAAGTAGAACAGGGATATAGATGTGGCCAGGGGGGTGGCTTGAGTGAAACTAAATAGGAAGATCCAGGGGCGCCCAGGTGGCTCCGTCGGTTGAGCGTTGGCTTTGGCTCAGGTCATGACCTCACGGTTTGTGGGTTCGAGCCCTGCGTTGGGCTCTGTGCTGACAGCTTGGAGCCTGGAGCTGCTTCCGAGTCCCTCTCTCTCCGCCCCTCCCCTGCTCTCTCTCCGCCCCTCCCCTGCTCGCGCTCTGCCTCTCTCTCTGTCTCAAAAATAAAATAAAAAAACATTAAAAAATATTGAATTGTGAAAAAATATTTAGTTGTGGCAAAATACACATAACAAAAATTTATTTGAACCATTTTTAAGTGTCCATTCTCATTTTGCAAAATTGAACTTCTGTCCCCCATTAAGTGCGAACCCCCCACCCCTCTCCCCCCCGTCTCTGGCTCCCCCCATCTGCGATTCTGATGATAGGGACCTGGCACAAGTGCAATCCTGCAGAACGTGTCCTGTTGTGAGTGGCTTGTTTCACTGAGAAAAATGTCTTCAAGTTTCATCCATGTCGGAGCAGGTGGAGAATGTCCTTCCGTTTTCGCTGAAGGAGATTCCGTTGTGAGGATGGACCACAGTGTGTTATCCACGCATCCATCCACGCTTGGGCTGCTTCTGCCTTTCAGCTATTGTGAATAACATTGCTACGAGCGTGAGTGTGCAAACATCTCTCCAAGCCCCTGCTTCCGGCATTTTGGGAATGTACCCCTAAGTGGAACTGCTAGCTCACATGCCAATTCTGGTTTTATTTTTTATTTTTTGAGGACCCACCTTACTGCTTTCTACAGTGACTGCAGTAGTTTACCTTCCTCTCAGCGACGCACAACTTTTAAAATGAAATCCAACCTCACCGTCTTGTGTTCTGAGCAAAATGAATGTTACACGCCGGTAATATTTTAGAAAAAAAATTTTTTGTTGAGCCCAGTAGGGACGAAGACCAGAATAGTCCTTGCTCTCATGAACTCATGATTTTGTGACCATAACCACACAAATAAATAAGTTTCAGATTGTGCAGAGTGACAAATGCTGGACAGAGATTAACATAAAGTAACGGATTAGAAGTAACTAGGCAGTTTTCTGTAGGCTTAACATTTTTCACAATTAAAGAAAATGCACTTTAATGAGAATAGACTTTCAGTTTTACAAGATTAGAAGGCTCTGGAGTTGGGTTGCACTGAGAACCGTTGCAACAAGAACTGTTAAGAACCATCTTAACACTTAGAAACGGTTAAGATGGTAAAGTTTATGTTCTTTCATAGCACAATATTTGTAAAGATATTACACTCTGGTGTTATTTATATAAAATTTTAAGTACAAAAATACAGCAAAAAAATTTTAAAAGCACTTTTTAAAAAATATTTTAGTGTTTATTTATTTTTGAGGGGCGCCTGGGTGGCTCAGTTGGTTAAGCATCCGACTTCAGCTCTGGACATGATCTCATAGTTCGTGAGTTCGAGCCCCGCATCGGGCTCTGTGCTGACCGCTCAGAGCCTGGAGCCTGTTTCAGATTCTGCGTCTCCCTCTCTCTCTGACCCTCCCCTGCTAGCGCTGTCTCTCTCTCTCTCTCAAAAAAAAAAAAACAACATTTTAAAAAAGTTATAACCCCACAGCTACCAGAATGGCCAAAATTCAAACCGACGACCTTGCCAAGTGCGGTGCTGAAAGTGGAGGAGCGGGAGCTCCATCCGCTGCTGAGGGGGGTGTGAAATGATACAAACCCTTTGGAAACTCAGCGGTTTCTTGAGTATCCACACCCGCCCCCCCCCCCCCCCCCCCCCCCCCCCCCCCCCCCCCCCCCCCCCCCCCCCCCCCCCGGAACCAACCTTTCCACTCCCGCGGTTTTGCCCAGAAGAGGTGAACACCTAGGTGCGCGTGCGGACCTGTGCGGGGTGCCCACAGCTCCGTCTGTAACTGCCAGAAAATGGAAACAAACCCGCCCATTCTCAGAAGAGCAAATAATGCAGTTGCGCTACATCCGCCTGCTGGTAAGGAAACGGAGGACAAAGAATGGACACACAGGACAGCGTGAGCGCATCTCAAAACCACTATGCCGAGTGAGAGCACAGGCTCAGACCAAAAGCCAAAAACAGAACAACAGAAGAAAGAACATATCCATGTTTTGAATTGGTGATTCAGGGGCAGGGGTGAGACCGAAGGGGACAATGATCAGGGACAGTAAGAAATGTATTTAGCATTTATTCATTTTCGAGAGACCGAGAGCAAGCAGGGGACAGAGAGGGAGACACAGAATCTGAAGCACCTCCCGGCTCTGAGCTGTCAGCACAGAGCCCGACGCGAGGCTCAAACTCACAAACCGTGAGATCATGACCTGAGCGGAAGCCGGACGCTTAACCAACTCAGACGCCCAAGCGCCCCATAAATCTAGGGGGTTGACCATGCATTCATGGCCTTACTTGTCATAATGGCCTTACAGGCATATGACGATGTCAGAACTCATCAGACGGTTTACTTTAAATACGTGCAACTTACTGGGGGCGTTTGGTCCAGGTACTCTTGCCGTAAACGTCTTCACCATGGACGTTTTCACCGCAAACACTTTTGCCACTTAACTAATTGGCCACAAGGCAATTTCACCATAAAAGATTAAAAAAAAAAAACTCGTTGACAGTTTGATCTGACAGTGTGACTTCATCAAATTGGTTAACAGTTTGGTTTCGTTTCTCCACTGACACAGCACCCCCACGTTTACACTGCATGAATCTCAGCCCTCACAATGGTCTACACACAGCCGTGCGGCTTGGAGCGCATGTAACCCGTTGTTGGAACATCGATCAAGGAAGGGCCATGTGAAATACGTCAGAAACAACAGCGGAGAAGCCTCTCACAACGCAATGCAAAGCTCAGTTACAAATATGCACATAGGATTTGGAAACGGATACATTTTTTTAAGTAGTCTCTACACCCAGCGTGGGGCTTGAACCCCAGATCCCAAGATCAACGGTCAGACGCTCTACCAAATGAGGCAGCCAGGCACCACCGGATGCCTCTCCTAATGAAGGAAGAAATGTTCGTGAAAAGAAAGAAAAAGTGGGATACCAAATGAGGAGAACCCACAAAACAAATACACGCACAGCACTACGAACGGAAGCTTCGAAGACAAGCCTCCAGGTACAATCCACAAAGGAAATCAGCTACTCGCCCAGGATTGCCGTGAATCGACACTCCACACGCGGAATGAAACCCAATATGTTGTATTCCGCAAGAAAGTCTTTCCAATTTTGTTATGCATGCTTCACGTTTCATTACGTCCTTGATTGTTTTTTTTGTCTGTGATTTTATCTTTTATGGCAAAATTGCTTCAAGGTTAATTAATGTCAGAAGTCTTTGCAGCAAAGATGTTTACAATGAAAATCTCGGCCACGATGACTTACACCTCAACGAAGCCACTGGAAATAAAAGGAATGCGGTCCCTTGGAGCCCAAAGTAATTCTAGGACACACCCACCTACCCGGTCCCTTCGGCTCTGCAGACCCTTCCCCTCCCCCCTGTGCACTGCACGTGGCACCTCCTCCCGGACCTCCCAGCTTCCACGCCTGCCCCCTAGAGTCCACTCTCAGCACTGCAGCCCTGGGGCTTTTCTTTATTTTCAGTACAAGGCGGTCCACCGACCCGTGGGCAAAGCCCCTCAGAGCAGCCCCTGCTGACCTCCCGCCACACTCTCTCTGGCTCTCTGTGTTTCTGCAAAATGAAATCTTTCAGCACCACCCATCAGAAAGGCTTTGTTCACTACTGTGTCCCCAGTGCCTGGAGCAAGGCTTGGGTCCACTGGAGACATCCCGGGAATTTATTGTCTATTCAACAAATATCTGGGGAGCCCCCTCTTTGGGCCCGGTTCTGGAACTGGCACCAGAAAACGGTGCTCTCTGTGAGCCCTCATGGAGCTTCCGGTTGAATCAAATAATCCCACAAATGTATTAATATATTACATGACAATATATTAAATTATATAATTTACAACTATAACAGATAAATGTATTATTACAAGAGCCATTCATTTGCTTGTTCAACTGCACCATGCCTATAATTACTGCTAATTATCATTTCTAGCACCTTCATCAATTAGCACACACACACAAAACAAACAAAAGGACTTTGGTAACTGAAGAGCCAAGTTTTCCTAGAAACAGAAAGAAAACAAGCACTATTCTCTAAAACTAGATATAGATATAGTGGGGCTTATTTTAATGTTTTTATTTATTTTTGAGAGAGAGAGACGGATCATGAGCAGGAGAGGAGCATAGAGAGAGGGAGGTACAGGATCATAAGCAGGCTCCAGGCTCCAGGCTCTGAGCTGTCAGCACAGAGCCCGACGCGGGGATCGAACCCACAAACTGTGAGATCATGACCTGAGCCACCCAGGGGAACTGAGATTTTTTAAAATAAAGGAATATGACATACCACACTATGCCACACTATGCTGAAAATTTTGAAAATCTCCACGGAATTTGAGCTCTCTCCAGATATATACATTACCAATATTAACTCAAGAAGGACTGGAACCCAGGGTGCCTGGCTGGCTCAGTCGGTCAAGCATGCAATACTTGATCTCCCGGTTGTGCGTTCGAGTCCCGTGTCGGCTGTTAGAGATCACTTAAAAATAAAATATTTTTTAAATGAGAAAGAGTAGAACATTTGAACGAATCAATAATGATGAAAAAAACTAAAACTATTATCAAAAACAACCCCTCCGAGAAAAGATCACTCCAAAAAGGCTATGCCATTATTCCACCTTCAAAAGTTCAAGAAATAGGTAAAAATTTCCAAAATAGATGGAAAACTTTCCGATCATTCTATAAACAGCCCAAACCGGACACAAAACCTAACAACTTAGGAAGAAACGTTAAGACCAATCTCTCCCTCTCTCTCCCTCTCTCCCTCTCTCTCTCTCTCTCTCTCTCTCTCTATATATATATATATATATATATATAAGCAAAAGTATTAAATAAAACATAACTTCACAGACCATCATAATTCTGAAACCTAAAAAGCTCTGAAAAACTGAACTTCTGGGGTAAGTTTGGCACCAGAACTAAGCTGGTAGCCAACTTGATCCAACTTGATCCAAATGGATCCTCTTTAGAGGGTTTATGACACAAATCGTGAAAATTCGCGCATTTTTTGCTGCTAAAATACGACTGTGCTTCACTGCACATCCTGTTAGGTGTATTCAGTGACAGTACAGTATACGCAATCTGGTGCGTGTGTGAGCGTGTGTGTGTGCGCGCGCGCGCGCTCGTGGTAAGTGAATCATTCCCCATGACCTCAGGGGTTCTCCCGAAATGCACGTACAAATCAATGTCGGCCCCAACAGAGTGGGTCTCTTTGTACCTTCCCGGCCGGCGACGGCTCGGTGGTAGCGTGAACTCATGCCCGACAGGATGTGGTCACCACAGACGCTGGCAAACGCCTCAGGACCCGTTTCTCCCCCACTTGACAGCACCCCCACTGAACGCTGAAGACTGGTGAATGAAATGCCATCAGTTAGTGCAAGAAAACTCATGCATGTTCATCTCCACAGAAGATCAGAAAGTTTTCTCATACACTCTTGATCCAGCCCTGATGTAAAAATGTAGCAAGGGGGCGCCTGGGTGGCTCAGTCGGTTAAGCATCCGGCTCCGGCTCAGGTCATGATCTCACGGTCTGTGGGTTCGGGCCCCACGTGGGGCTCTGTGCTGACAGCTCAGAGCCTGGGGCCTGTTTCAGATTCTGTGTCTCTTTCTCTCTCTGACCCTCCCCTGCTCGTGCTGTCTCTCTGTCTCTCAAAAATAAATAAAAAATAAATAAAAATGCAGCAAGTTAGTAACAGGAGGTTTTTATGGTCTAGGAGGGTGACATAGCATTCGGTTGTGCACACGGGCTCGGAAGATCGATGCCTGTGTTTAAAATCTTCCACTGGCTGATTTAATGATTCTTCCATTGGCTGTTTTTTTTTTAAATTTTTCTGAACTTAAGCTTCTTCCCGAAGAAGGAGCTGCTTTTAGGAATTAAATGAAACGATCCTTGGAAAATGCTTAGAAAAGTACCCAGCAAATATTAAGAGCCCAGTGAACGGTAGCTATTGCTATTAATTGTCAAATATGAAAGAAAGTACTGTCCTGATAAGAAATTGTTTTATCTCAACGATTCCATCACGTTTAATGGAGAAACACAAGCTTTCTTGTTACAATTAAAGGAAAGAATATGCTGCCTTTCCTAGTTATTATTCAAAAGCCCTAACAATCACAGTAGAACAGGAAAAAATAAGGGGGGAAATTAGCATCAAGGGAAAAGAAAATCAATTAATATTTCTCTACAGGAAATAACCTTATTGACCCTAGAAAAATCTAGCCAAAAAACTATTCGTGTTAATAAGAATTCAGGAAGCCAACAGGGTACAAAATAAATGCATAAATGTGAACAGACCAGTAATTACCAGGAAACATAATGGGGAAATGACTCATTTCATAATATTCACCCAAAATGTGTATAATCTATGAATATATTTCATAATAGCTGTATAAGGGTTAACATGAACAAATCATTAAACTTGTTTTTGTCGAAGTGGTTACATTTTTAACGGATAAAAAACCTACACAAATAAATATTCCTGGATGGGAAGAATATTATGAAGATGTCACTAGATACAGATAGCAAAAAAGATGGATTTATAGAAAAGAACAAAGCGTCCATAAACAGATCCAAATATAGATAATTATTTGGTATTTATAAATGAGGAACTTCAAACCAGAATGCAAACAGCTACTTATTTAATAAATGAACCTGGGAAAACTGAGTAATCGTTTAAAAAAAAAAAAGTCTGACCCACATCAACCCTCACAACCAAATAAATTCCAGATGGACAAAAAAGTGAAATGTAAAAACACTGCAGTAATTCTCCACTAGAAGAAAATAGGAGATAAGTATTTGCCAATGGTATAAATAATAAAGGAAAGATTCATACATTTGACTAGATAAAAATTTAAACTTCTAGGGACTAAAATCTACTTTTAAAAAGTTAAAAGAGGGACACCTGGGTGGCTCAGTCGGTTAAGCGTCCGGCTTCAGCTCAGGTCATGATCTCACGGTTCATGGGTTCAAGCCCTGCATCGGGCTCTGTGCTGACAGCTAGCTCAGAGCCTGGAGCCTGCTTCAGATTCTGTTTCCCTCTCTCTCTGACCCTCCCCTGCTCGTGCTGTTTCTCTCTGTCTCTCAAAAATAAATAAAAACCATTTTTAAAAAATTTTTTTTAAGTTAAAAGAGGGGCGCCTGAATGGCTCAGCCAGTTGAGTGTCCAACTCCTGATTCTGGTTCAGGTCATGATCTCATGGTTTGTGAGATCGAGCCCCACATCGGGCTCTGCACTGACAATGGGAGCCCACTTGGGATCCTCCGTCTCTCCCTCTGCCTATGCCCCTCCCTGCTCAGGCTAGCGCCCGGCTGGCTGAGTTGGTGGAGCTTTGGAGCGTGACTCTTGATCCCAAGGTCATGGGTTCAAGCCCCACGTTGGGTGTAGAGATTTTACTTAAATAAATAAGACTTATAAAAAAAATTTTTTAACTTAAAAGAGAAAAGAAAATCTTGAAAATAATATTTGAGGGGCACCTGGATGGCTCAGTTGGTTAAGTGTCTAACTCTTGATTTCAGCTCAGATCATGATCCCGGTTTGTGAGATCGAGCTCCGCATCAGACTCTGAGCTGACAGTTTGGAGCCTTCTTGGGATGGTCTCCCTCCATCTCTCTCTTTCTTTCCCTACCCCACTCACACAATCTCTCTCTCTCTCAAAATAAAGAAATAAAAGCTTTTTAAAAATATTTGAAACACATTTGCAAAAGGATACTTTTTCAATTTTTTTATTTTTAAATGTATTTATTTATTTTGAGAGACACAGCACTAGCGGGGAGGGGCAGAGAAAGAGGGAAAGAGAAGAATCTCAGTCAGGCTCCTCACTGCCGGTGCAGAGCCAGACAAGGGTTCAAACCCACAAACCGTGAGATCATGACCTGAGCCGAAACCGAGTCAGACACTTAACAGACTGAGCCACCCAGGTGCCCCACAAAAGAATACTTTTTATGTAAGAAATCCTAGAAATCAGGGTGCCTGGGTGGCTTAGTCAGTTGGTTAAGCGTCCAACTTTGGCTCAGGTCATGATCTCACGGTTCGTGGGTTCGAGCCCCGTGTCAGGCTCTGTGCTGACAGCTCAGAGCCTAGAGCCTGCTTCAGATTCTGTGTCTCCCTCTCTCTCTGACCCTCCCCTAATCATGCTCTTTCTCTCTCTCTCTCTCTCTCTCTCTCAAAAAGAAATAAATTTAAAAAAATCTTAGAATTTCTTCAATATGGGAAATAAAAACACAAGGCTAAGAAACCTATGAAAAATTCATCCTTCTGGGCATCAGAAGTTTATAAATTCATAGAAGCTGCATTATTTGCCCCTAAGTTTAGCAAAAACATGATATCCCATGCCAGTGAGGATGTGGGGAAACACAAGCAACAAATTAACTCAAAGAGTATCGTGAATGTAATAAAATTGTTTAAAACATGGGGCGGAGAGATGTAATCGTGAGGGCAGGGGTGGGAGTTTCCACCTCAGAGAGAAGATAACATTTGACCCATGGCCTGGAGAATGAAAAGGTCCTCACTGTGAAGGTCTGGGCGGAAAGGGACAGCAAGAAATAACAGCAAGTGCAAAGGCCCTGAGGTTGGAGAGGTCAGAAGAACAGGAAATGGCCCGAGTGGCAGGAGGGCTGTGAGCTGCAGAGAGGAGCCCGTTTCTTGGAAGGAGGACATAAAACGGCATTTATAGCATCGAAGCCCCAGCCTGGCACACGGCCAACGCTCAATAAACGTAACAATTGTTATGATGCCTTCAAAGAGAGGGAAGCCGCCTCTGCCGCCCCAGAGGCTGAACTTCGGGATGTGCCCTGGCCTTCAGACGTGGCCGCGGTACAAGTGTGGGCCGTGGGAACCTCTGCGGGGCCTCGCTCAGGAAGGCCCTGACCTGTCTGTGCGTCATCTTCCTCAGGTCCTCAGACACGGCCCTGCCGTCCCCCACGCCCACCTGCTGGGAACGGGGCTGGAGAGGCAGCACCAAGAAACCCCTGCCAGATGTCAAGGACTCCTTTTTTTTTTTTAGTGTTTATTTATATTTGAGAGAAAGACAGAGTGTGAGCAGCGGAGGGGCAGAGAGAGAGAGGGAGACACAGAATCTGAAGCAGGCTCCAGGCCCTGAGCTGTCAGCACAGAGCCCGACGCGGGGCTCGAACCCACAAACCACAAGATCGTGACCTGAGCTGAAGCCGACGCCCAACTGACTGAGCCACACGGCTGCCCCGGTCTGGTTTTTATTAGCTCCCATGGGATCCCAGAGGCCCACACATACGCAAGGTGCTCCATAGACATTTGTGGACATGAATCTACGTGTGTGCAGCGCTGGGGGCGAGGAGGCAGGCGGGAGCACCGCGCTGGGGGCTGGAACAGAGGCGGGAGCACCGCGCTGGGGGCTGGAGGCAGGCGGGGGCACTAGAGGATACTGAACACAGAAGATGTACCGCCGCCCTGTGTGTGGGTCCACACACCTCTGTGCGTGTGACACGTGTGCGCGCGCGTGCTGAGGGTGGCGGTGAGTGCGCCTGAGGCCGTCCAGGCGTGCACGCCCACAGGAACCCCAGCGTGCCCTGAGCACAGTCGGCTGGCCATCCCGCATAGCCACGCCTGCGCACGCGCGAATCTCGGCGCGTGCCTGCCCGTGTGCAGGGCGCATCTGTGACTGTGGGATCTCACGGCGTCCACGTGTGCCCACGTGTCTGGTGTGCATTTGCAGGGTGTATTTGAGTCTCGCCTCGCCTGTGTGCCTGCCGACATGCAAACACGTGCTTGAACACGTCTGTGCAGGTGTCCCTACGCGGACATGCGTGTCCCCCACGTGCCGATGCGTGTACCCGCATGGCTGTGTCCGAGGGAGTCCGCGCCTGGTGCCCGCAAGCCCGCAGAGCTGGCGAGGCCCGATCCCAGGGCCTCCTGCCGCCCAGCACCGCTGTATTTCACACCAGGAGGAGAGCTTGGCCCACGGAGACCCCCTCTCTCCTCCTGGCCTTGACCCTAGCCCCTCTGGCCTCCCCGCCAAGCCAAATGTGCCTTCAAAGAGCCAGGATGCAGGGGAGGAAATTCCTTCTGGCAGCTTCAGGGAGGAACCCGGGACTGTCTGGAGCGGGTCGCAGGGGCCGGGGCTGCCACCGCGCAGGGGGCTGTTTGCAGCCTGGCTCTGCTCCCCGCATCGGCTCCGCGCCTCCACTGCCAAGTGCACACACAGAAGGGGGTGATCAATGTGATCTGTCGGCTAGCTGTCAGCAGCGGGGGGTCCTCTGGAAGGTCACGGCCTCCAATTCTCAGCACGCCCTCCCTGAGGGGCACTAAAACTCTGGGGCCCCATTTCTGAGCCCGAGAGACGCGGAGGGGCAGGATGGCCCCCGAGCCTGGGCGACTCTGCCCCTGTGATTCTGAAATGAGGGGCAATTCCCCCCGCGCCCCTGCCAGGGAACATCCATCAGGGTCTGAAGGCAGTTTTGTTTGTTTGACGCACCAGCCGGGGGTGTTTGTTACCTGGCGCGTGGAGGGCGGCACTGTGTCCCACGAGGCACAGAAAGCCCCCCACCCCCCACCGCAAAGGATACAACCCCAAATGGCGACGGTGCAGAGGGAGAAACTCTCGCGAGGCTTTTTGAGATCATCATGGGCAGCAGATAAGATTCTGAAGCATGTGGGCAGTTAGAGACATAAAATGTGTCTCAGGTGCAAAAAACCTGATGCTTCGGGACATCGGAACAGATGAGCCGCCAGGAGCCCGTGAAAAGACGCTCAGCGTCATTTCTCATCCCGAAACTGCAAATCAAGACCAGCACGAGATATAGGACTACACAGCCACCAGGATGGCCGAAGTGGAACATTCCAGCAGTACCAAGTGCTGGCGCCATCATGAGCACCTGGACCGCTCCACTCCTGGCAGCAGAAGGTCAGAGGGTCCGACGGTGCTGAGTCAGACCAGGCGTGGAGTCACGCCGCGGCCGGCCCGGATCCCAGGCTGAGTATCGCTTTCTGGACTCGCGACCAGGGGCGCCTGGGGCTCATGGTGCTTCCCCCGGGATGGAGGGGGAGGGGAACGGTTCAAAGGATTCAGGATGTCTGTCCCTGGTTGGTACAAACACCCAGTAAAATGTCAATGGCTTTGGCTTCTTGGGAATCCTGCACTGAGCACGGCTGCTGTGTGAACAAAGGAGTCCTCTGGGCGCCTGGGGGGCTCGGTTGGTTAAGCGTCCGACTGGATTTCGGCTCAGGTCATGATCTCACTGCTCCAAGATCGAGCCCCATGGCAGGCTCTGTGCTGTCAGCTTGGATTACTCTCTCTCCCCCTCTCTCTCTCTTTCCCCACCTGCACTGTCTCTGTCTCCCTCAAAATAAATAAATAAACTTGAAATGTTTTTAATTTTTTTATTTATTTTTGAGAGACAGAGAGAGACAGTGGGAACAGGGGAGGGTCAGAGAGAGAGGGAGACACAGAATCCGAAGCAGCTCCAGGCTGTGAGCTGTCAGCACAGAGCCAGATGTGGGGCTCGAACCCACAGACTGTGAGATCATGACCTGAGCTGAAGCCAGACGCTTAACCGACTGAGCCACCCAGGCGCCCCCCCACTTAAGAAATAAACTTTAAAAAAAAGACCCATCTGGCCCTCCAGGAGCACACACACCAGAGGGAACACCAGCTCCCCAAACCCAGCCTCCTGCCCACACAGACCTGAGCCAAGAAGAAGAGCCTGTGGGGGGAGGGACCCCTGCATTGAAAGATGTCCGTGGGGGGCGGGGGCGGGGACTCCCACTAGGAGCAGGGGGTCAGAAAAGGCGGGGCCTCACACTGAGCCCTCGCAGACACAGCACTGGAGCCCAGGCGCACACACATCTGCACCCCTGCTCCTTTAATGAGAAGAAGCCAGGGGACTCAGGGGAGTGGATGCCTCCCAGGGGGACACCTCTGGT
>PJEM01018430.1:0-18849 GCA_004023845.1 Helogale parvula | reverse complement strand
GCGTCCCTCTCTCTCCCCAACTCTCTTTCCCTCTTCCCCTCCCCCTAGTCCTCCATTAGGTTTCTCCTGTATTCCTGTTAGACCTATGAGTGCAAACATATGGTTTCTGTCCTTCTCTGTCTGACTTATTTCGCTTAGCGTGACACCCTCAAGGTCCATCCACTTTCCTACAAATGGCCAGATTTCATTCTTTCTCATTGCCATGTAGTACTCCATTGTGTATATATACCACATCTTCTTGATCCATTCATCAGGTGATGGACATTTAGGCTTTTTAAAAATGGAATATTTTCAAATGCTTAATCAAACCTAGGCATAAGTTCTAGAACTTTAACTTCTTGACTGACACTAAGAATGGGATGTTGCTACTTCCCTCAAATAAAAGTCAATCTAGTGAATGAGTCAGGATAAATAGAACTACAATAAATACATAAATATAGCTATTTATAAATGTAAATGTTCAAATAATTCTTCAAAGTAACAGTGAAAGAAATATCACCAGGCGTGATAGACAACATTAGTCTAACAAAACTTTAACACCAATCTTAAATTCTTTTTTTCATTTGTCCTTTTAAAAAACCTTGTGGCAAAATGTATCATTGTAACTGCTTTTAAGTGTACAGCTCAGTGGCATTAAGTACATTCACATTGTGCAATCATCACTTCCATCCCTCTCCAGAACTTTTTCATTTCTAAAAACAGAAACTCTGGATGGATACTTAAATGTAAGACCTCAAACCGTAAAGTTACCAGAAGAAAACAGGGGAAAACCTTCTTGACATTGACCTGAGGTATGAGTTTTTGGACATGACAATGAACTGCAGGCAACAAAAGCAGAAAGTAAACAAGTGGGACTGCATCAAACTAAAAAGCTTCTGCATGGCAAAGGAAACAGAGTGAAAAGGCGACCTACAGAATGGGAGAAAATATTCACAACCATATATCTAATAAAAGGGTTAATATCCAAAATATATAAGGAACTCCTACAACCCAATACCAAATGCATACATACATACGTACATACGTACATACGTACATATGTACAAACATACATATGTGAGTGAAAAATGGGAGTGGGACCTGAATAGACATTTCTCAAAAGAAGACCTTCAGATGGTCAATAGGTACACAAAATCAGGGAAATTCAGTCTAAAACACAAAGAGAAATCACCTTACACTTGTTAGAATGACTATTATCAAAAAGACAAAAGAGAACATATGTTAGTGAGTATAGCAAGAAAAGGGAACTCTTGTACAGTGTTGATGGGAATGTAAATTGTTAAAGCCACTATGGAAAATCATAGAGAAAGACCCCCAAAAAAGTAAAAAATAGAACCTCTATAGTCCAGCAATCTCACTATTGGGTATATATCCAAAGAAAATGAAATCAGTACCATGAAGAGATATCTGTACTTTCATGTTTATTGCAACATTATTCACAACAGCCAAAATATGGAAACAACCTAAATGTCTGCTGATGTGTGAATGGATAAAGAATATGTGGTGTGTGTGTGTGTGTGTGTGTGTACGTGTAATGGAATTCTTTCCTTTCAGCTTTCTTTTGGTTTCTATTTGCATGGAATATCTTTTTCAATCCCTTCACTTTCAGTCTGTGTATCCTTAAAGTTGAAGTGAGTCTCTTGTAGGCAGCATATAGTTGGGTCTTGTTTTTTTATTCATTCAGCTTTTGATTGGAGAGCTTAGTCCATTTACATTTATTTTTTTTTCACTAGGATAGTGGGAAATTTTATTTTTTTTAATATAAGTTATTACCAAGTTGGTTTCCATATAACACCTGTGCTCTTCCCCACAAGTGCCCCCCTCCATGACCATCACCCTCTCTCCCTTCCCCCTCCCTTTTCAGCCCTCAGTTTGTTCTCGGCATTCAAAAGTCTCTCATGATTTGCCTCACTCCCTCTCCTCAACTCTTTCCCCCTCTTTCCTTTTCCCATGGTCCTCTGTTAGGTTTCTCCTGTTAGACCTATCAGTGAAAACATAGTATCTTTCCTTCTCTGACTGACTTATTTCGCTTAGCATGACTCCCTCTAGGTCCATCCATTTTGCTACAAATGGCCAGATTTCATTCTTTCTCATTGCCATGCAGTATTCCATTGTATATATACCACATCTCCTTGATCCATTCATCAGGTGATGGACATTTAGGCTCTTTCCATGATTTGACTATTGTTGACAGTGCCGCTATGAACATTGGGGTACATGTGCCTCTATGCATTAGCACTTCTGTATCCCTTGGGTAAATCCCTAGCAGTGCGATGGCTGGGTCATATGGGGAGTTTTATTGATAGTTTTTTTGGGGAACCTCCACACTTTTCCAGAGCGGCTGCACCAGTTTACATTCCTACCAACAGTGTAGGAGGGTGCCCATTTCTCCACATCCTGGCCAGCATCTATAGTCTCTTGATTTGTTAATTTTAGCCACTCTCAACAGTGTGAGGTGGTATCTAAGTGTGGTTTTGATTTGAATTTCCCTGATGATGAGTGACGGTAGCATCATTTCATGTGTCTGTTGGTCATTTGGATGTCCTCTTTGGAGAAGTGTCTATTCATGTCTTCTGCTCATTTCTTCACTGGATTATTCGTTTTTCAGGTGTGGAGTTTGGTGAGTTCCTTGTAGATATTGGATACTAGCCGTTTATCTGATATGCCATTTATAGGTGTGGGCGTATTGCCATTTTGTTCATTGTTTTCTGGCTTTTTTGTAATTATCCTTTTTCTCTTGTTCTTTCCCTTTGTGATTTGAAGATTTTCTGTAGAGGCATACTTAGACTCTTTTCTCTTTATCTTTTGGGTATATTCTATAAGTCTTTGCTTTGTGTTTGCCATGAAGCTTATATAAGACATCTTTTACCAGTCTATTTTAAGTTGATAACACCTATAGTTTAAACACATTCTAAAGCTCTTCATTTTTATTCTCCCACCCCCCATGTTTTATGTTTTTGGTATCACAATTTACATCTTGTGTCTTGTGTGTCTATTAACAAATTATTGTAGTTATATTGTAGTTAGTATTTTTGTCTTTTAGCCTTCATACTAGATCTATAAGTGATTAACATACCACCATTACATTTGATTCTTCTGAACTTAAATATATATTTACCTTTACAATTTAATTTGTACTTTCATATGTTTTCCTGTTACTTTAATTAATACCTTTCATATCAGCTTAACTAAGTCTCTTTAACATTTCCTTTAAGGCCAGTCTAGTGGTGCGACCTCTTTCAGGTGTTGATTGTCTAGAAGCCTCTTTAACTCTCTCTCAATTGTAAAGGCCAATTTTGCTGGGTAGAATATTTTTGGTGACACTTTTTTACTTTTAGCACTTTGAATATATTGTTCCACTTTCCTGCAAAGTTTCTGCTGAAAAATCTGCTTATAGTTTTGTGGTGGTTCTCTTATATGTAACAAGCTGTTTTCATCGTGCTGTTTTTAAAATTTTCTCCTTGTCTTTAGCTTTTGATAATTATAATGTCTCTTGGTATGGGTCTCTTTGGATTCATCTTCTGGAACTCTCTTGGCTTCCTGGATCTGGATATCTGCTTCATTTTCCAGGTTAGGGAAGTTTTCAACCATTATTTCTCCAGATAAATTTTCTACCTCTTTCTTTTTTCTATTTCTGGAACCCATGTAAAGTGCATATTGGTCCACTTTTTCTCTTTCTGGAACCCCTGTAAAGTGCATATTAGATGTTGTCTAATAAGTCCTTTAATCAGTCCTCACCATTTTTCATTATTTTTACTCTTCTGATTGGATAAATTCCACTGTCCTTTCTTCAAGTTTGCTTGTCCTTTTTTAGCTTTATCTAGTCTTCTATTGAACCCCTCTATTGAACTTTTCCAGCTCATTTATTGTATTATTCACACCTGTAACTTGTGGGCTGGTGTAGGAGATGAACCTTATCCAACCCTGCCCTATCTCTTGGTTGTCTCTAAAACCTTTATAAGTGTCTAAGCAGGCCTGGAATTTTTTAGTGGTTCTGTTAGATGAGGGTGTGCCAAGACCTATCAGTGTCCTGAAGCGGAAAGGATCTCAGCACCTAGAAGGAGGCTAATAAGTCAGAACCTCAGCAACTTCTAAAGTATGCAAATATAAAAGTTGATATTTCTGTCTTTTCCTGTGCACTGAGCCCTAAAAATACAGCCAGTTATATACTCTTTTTTTGTTTGCTACCATTTCATTGAACCTGTGAACACTAACCTTCTAGTTACTAGAGCCAGGCTATCAAGGGATATGTCCTTCAAGTGGCAGCCACAAAAGCCAGGTTACCAGATGTGTACACAAACTCTTTTCCTAGAGAAAACAGCAACCTGGGTTAGGACAGAGGGAGAGCATGAAGATAGTGCCCACGGGCCTTCCCGGTCTCTGGAGAGGTTTGCAGCACACCTCTAGACATAGGCTAAATTAGAAGCCTGCCTCTCAAGCTTCGGCTTTTAAGGTAAGCAAATAGGCCTCCTTCACGGAAAGAATGGGTATTTCTGTTTGACAACTCAGTACTATGCCTTGGAAGGAGAGCCAGTTAATAATTGTTTGTCTGTTATAGTCCTGTGAGAGCCAAGAATTTAAGCCCCATTGACCACCAGAGCCAGCCCTGGACAGCAGCTATAAAAATCAGGACAGCAGACATGTGCTCAGGCTCCCCTCTGAGAAATACTGGTGCCTTGGAGCAAGCTGGAGGGAGAACATAAAGATGGCACCCGTTGGCCACTATAGTCTCTGGAGAGTACTGCTGCTGGCCCCTAGATGTATATTAAATGTGAAACCTGGCCATCCAGCTGCAGCTATTAAGATAAACAAAGAGGCCTCTTTCATGAAGAGACTGGGTGTGTCTCTGCGCTGGGCCCGGGATATTAGTGCTGGAATCCAGCTCCAGCAGGTCTAGGGTTCCCTGAAGGATGGATGGTGTGGGCACAAGAGAGATGAGAGTCGGTGAAAGGGGGAGGGAATGAGAGAGCCGTGAGTTTCTTTCTGATCCCAGGCATCTCTGCACTGACCAGAGAGTCAGCTTTATTTATTAAAAAAAATGTATGGGGTATAAAACAGAAGTAGCAGTTGCGTTAGACAATGATTTCTGATGACAAATTCTTTGGTATGTAAAAATATTCCAGAACATAGATTGGTAGAAGACTCATGCATAGTCTTTATCAATAGTTATTGATGTAGGTGACTTAGATGCTTATCATATGGGGAAGGAAGGTATCTTTAGCATTCAAATACAAGGCAATGTTTTTAGCATAGCAAAGGCAAAAGTTAATTCTTTGTGAGCAGGATCAGTAGCCTGGTTTCTTAAGGGGAAGAAAAACAGGTTTCTCAGGAAATGTAATATTTGGTCCCATAAACACAAAAGAAGAAATTCCAAAATAAGTTCCTTCACAAGGTACAATTAGCATATTTTTAAGATAAGGGGGCAAGTCACTCCTCATATCAGTCACTAAGGCTCCTTGGGGGTCAGTGCTCAAGCAAAAATAATTGAGTGGGGAGTAGACATCCTTTACCATCTGACAGTGGGAGGTTCCCGCCTTGCAAATCCACCTTACTTCACAAGGAGTTTTCTCAATTTTAGCGAATTTAGAAAATGACTTCCAGCGTATTAGTCTTGGTGAGGCCACATGAGTCCTTAAGAATGGTCTCTTTGGAGAAGTGTCTGTTCGTGTCTTCTGCCCATTTCTTCACTGGGTTATTTGTTTTGTGGGTGTGGAGTTTGGTGACTTCCTTGTAGATTTTAGATACTAACCCTTTATCTGATATGTCATTTGCAACTATCTTTTCCCATTCTGTCCCTTGCCTATTAGTTTTCTTGATTGTTTCCTTTGCCTTGCAGAAGCTTTTTATCTTGATGAGGTCCCAAGAGTTCAGTTTTGCTTTCATTTCCCTTGCCTTTGGGGATGTGTCCAGTAGGAAATTGCTGCAATTGAGGTCTAGGAGGTTTTTTCCTACTTTCTCCTCGAGGGTTTTGATGGTTCCCTGTCTCACATTGAGGCCCTTCAGCCATTATGAGTTAATTTTAGTGTATGGTGTAAGAAAGTGGTCTAGTTTCATTCTTCTCCACGTTGCTGTCCAGTTCTCCCAGCACCACCTGCTAAAGAGGCAGTCTTTTTTCCATCGGATACTCTTTCCTGCTTTGTCAAAAATTAATTGGCCGTACATTTGTGGGCCCAGCTCTGGGTTCTCTATTCTATTCCATTGGTCTGTGTCTGTTTTTGTGCCAATACCATACTGTCTTGATGATGACAGCTTTGTAGTAGAGGCTAGAGTCTGGGATTGTGATGCCTCCTGTTTTGGTTTTCTTCGTCAATATGACTTTGGCTATTCGGGGTATTTTGTGGTTCCATACGAATTTGAGGATAGTTTGTTCTTGCTTTGAGAAGAATGTTGGTGCAATTTTGATGGGGATTGCATTGAATGTGTAGATTGCTTTGGGTAGTAATGACATTTTCACAATGTTTATTCTTCCGATCCATGAACAGGGAATATTTTTCCATTTCTTGGTGTCTTCTTCAATCTCTTTCATAAATTTTCTATAGTTTTCATCATATAGGTCTTTTACATCCTTGGTTAGGTTTAGTCCTAGGTATTTGATGGTTTTTCGTGCAATCGTGAATGGGATCAGTTTCTTGATTTCTCTTTTGGCTGCTTCATTTTTGGTGTATAGGAATGCAACTGATTTCTGTACATTGATTTTGTACCCTGCAACTTTACTGAATTCAGTTGATCAGTTCTAGAAGACTTCTGGTGGAGTCGATAGGGTTTTCCATGTAGAGTATCATGTCATCTGCGAAAAAGTGAAAGATTGACTTCTTCTTTGCCAATTCTGATGCCTTTTATTTCCTTTTGTTGTCTGATTGCTGATGCTAGCACCTCCAGCACTATGTTAAACAACAGTGGTGGGAGTGGACACCCCTGTCGTGTCCCTGATTTCAGGGGAAAAGCTCTCAGTTTTTCCCCATTGAGGATGATATTAGCTGTGGGTTTTTCATAAACGGCTCTTATAATGTTTAGGTAAGCTCCTTCTATTCCGACTTTCTCAAGGGTTTTTATTAAGAAAGGGTGCTGTATTTTGTCAAATGCTTTTTTTGCATCTGTCGACAGGATCATATGGTTTTTATCCTTTCTTTTGTTAATGTGATGGATCACATTGATGGATTTGTGGATATTGAACCAGCCCTGTAACCCAGGAATGAATCCCACTTGATCATGATGGATAATTCTTTTTATATGCTGTTGAATTCGATTTGCTAGTATCTTGTTGAGTATTTTTGCATCTGTATTCATTAAGGATATTGGTCTGTAGTTCTCTTTTTTGACTGGGTCTCTGGTTTGGGTATCAAGGTGATGCTGGCTTCGTAGAATGAGTTTGGAAGTTTTCCTTCTCTTTCTGTTTTTTGGAATAGTTTGAGAAGAATGGGTATGAGCTCTGCTTTAAATGTCTGGTAGAATTCCCCTGGGAAGCCATGTGGCCCTGGGCTCTTATTCGTTGGAAGATTTTTGATAATGGATTCGATTTCTTCACTGGTTATCAGTTTATTCATGCTTTCTATCTCTTCCCGTTTGAATTTTGGTAGTGCATGTGTATTTAGGAATTTGTCCATTTCTTCTGTGTTGTCTGGTTTGTTGGCATATAGGTTTTCATAGTAATGAAATTACTTGTATGATTGCTTGTATTTCTAAGGAATTGGTTGTAATAGATCCTTCTTCATTCATGATTTTGTCTACCTGGGTGCTCTCTCTTTTTTTTCTGAGGAGCCTGGCTAGAGGTTTATCAATTTTGTTTATTTTTTCAAAGAACCAACTCTTGGTTTCATTGATCTGCTCGACTGTTCTTTTGGATTCTATATTGTTTGTTTCTGCCCTGATCTTTATTATTTCTTTTCTTCTGCTGGGTTTGGAGTGCTCTTGCTGCTTCCCTTCTAGTTCCAGTAGGTGCTCTGTTAAATTTTGAATTTGCGCTCTTTCTAGTTTGTTGAGATTGGCCAGGATTGCAATATACTTTCCTCTTAGGACTGCCTTTGCTGCGTCCCAGAGATTTTGGATTGTTGTATTTTCATTTTCGTTGGTTTCCATATATTTTTTAATTTCTTCTCGAATTGCCTGATTAACGTAATCATTCTTTAGTAGGGTGGTTTTTAACCCCCACATTTTTGGAGGTTTTCCAGACTTTTTCTGTGGTTAATTTCAAGTTTCATAGCATTGTGATCTGAAAGTGTGCATGGTATGATCTCTATTCGTTTATACTTATGGAGGGCTGCTTTATGTCCCAGTATGTGATCTATCTTGGAGAATGTGCCATGTGCACTTGAAAAGAAGGTGAATTTCCTATCTTCAGGATGCAGAGTTCTAAATACATCTATCAGTTCCATCTGCTCCAATGTGTCGTTCAGGTGCATTGTTTCCTTAGTGATTTTCCGTCTGGTTCATCTATCCATTGCTGTTAGTGGAGTCTTAAAGTCCCCTGCAATTAGCACATTTTTGTCAATAAGATTGTTTCTTTCTGTGATTAATTGTTTTATGTATTTGGGTGCTTCCGAATTTGGCGCATAGATATTTATAATTGTTAGCTCTTCCTGATGGAGAGATCCTGTAATTATTATATAATGTCCTTCTTCATCTCTTGTTACTGCCTTTACTTTAAATTCCAGATTGTCTGATATAAGTATGGCTACTCCAGCTTTCTTTTGGCTTCCAGTCGCCTGATAAATATTTCTCTATACCTTTACTTTCAACCTAAAGGTGTCTTTTGGTCGAGAATGAGTCTCCTGTAGACAGCAAATAGTTGGGTTTTGTTTTTTTAATCCATTCTGCTACCCTATGTCGTTTGGTTGGAGCATTCAGTCCATTTACATTCAATGTTATTATCGAAAAATGTGGGGTTAGAGTCATTGTGTTCTCCATAGGATTCATGTTTATAGTGGTGTCTCTGGCACCTTGTATTCTTTGCAATCTTTCCCTCATAGAGTCCCTCTTAGGATTTCTTGTAGGGCTGGTTTGGTGGTCATGAATTCTCTCAATTTTTGTTTATTTGGGAAAATCTTTATCTCTCCTATTTTGAATGACAGGCTTGCTGGATAAAGGATTCTTGGCTGCATGTTTTTTCTGTTCATCACATTGAAGATTTCCTGCCATTCCTTCCTGGCCTGCCAGGTTTCATTAGATAGGTCTGTAACCACTCTGATAGGTTTCCCTTTGTATGTGAGTGCCCTTTTCTCCCTAGCTGCTTTCAGAATTCTCTCTTTATCTTTATCTTTTGCCAGTTTCACTATGATATGTTGTGCTGAAGGCCAATTCAAATTACGTCTTAAGGGGGTTCTTTGTGCCTCTTGAATTTGAATGTCTATTTCTTTTCCCAGATTTGGGAAATTCTCAGTTATAATTTGGTCAAGTATCCCTTTAGGCCCTTTCTCTCTGTCTTCCTCTTCAGGAATTCCTATGAGACAGATGTTGTTCCGTTTGATTGTATCACTCAGATCTCGAATTCTCCTTTCCTGCTCCTGGATTAATTTCTCTTTTTTTTCCAGCTTCCTCTTTTGCTATAACTATATCTTCTAATTCACCTATTCTTCTCTCTGCCTTGTCAATCCTCGAGGTGGCTGCCTCCAGTTTGTTATTCACCTCATCTATAGCCTTTTTAAATTCATCACACCTATTTTCAAGGCGCCTAATAATTGTCTCAGTTGATTCTTTGATGCTTTTCTCAACCCCAGCGATTAATTTTATGACAAGTTTTTAAAATCTTGATCTGGTATGTTGTCTAGATCTGCCTTCAGCAGTTCTGTGGCTGTGACTTCCTCCTGGAGGTTCTTCAGGGGAGAGTTCCTTCGTTTTGTCATTTTTGCTAGTTTTCTGTCTCTTGTCACCTTTAGAAAGCTTGTTGTGCACTGTGCACCTGTTAATATTTCTCTGTTAAAGGAGGCTTATTGTCTGTCCAGGGCCTGTTATTTCAGGAAATATTCTCTTAATGGTGTCTCAGTTTCTCTTGTTGTGCCTGTATTTTATTTCCCTACTCAGCAATATTTGGGACTCGCTGTCACACACACTTCGGCTTGTTTCTTGGTGTATTCCTAAGAAGGAAAACAGACAGACAAACACAGAAGGAACACAAGCACACAGACTCACAGACAAATCAAACAAATAAACACATTAAAAGGGGGAAAGAAAAGAAAGAAAATGGAAAGGAAAGAGATGAAGAGAAAAGAAGAAAAAAAGAATAAAAGGGAATCGGAGACAACAAAGGACAGTGGACAGTCTAAAAGTGTATGACCAGTTGAGGGGAGAGGTAAGGATGAGATACAGGAGAATATATCTGGATTGCAAGAAGGTGAAAGAAAAAAAAAAGGGAGAAAGGAGAAAGGAAAATAAAGAGTAAGAATTTAAAAGAATTAAGTACAAAAAGATAAAAATAGAAAAAATAAAAGGGGATCAGAGACAACAAAGGACAGTAGACAGTCTAAAAGTGTATGACCAGTTGAGGGGAGAGGTAAGGATGAGATACAGGAGATTATATCTGGATTGCAAGAAGGTGAAAAAGAAAGGGAGAAAGGAGAAAGGAAAATAAGGAGTAAAAATTTAAAAGAATTAAGTAAAAAAAAAAAGGCAATAATAACAAAGAAATAAGTACGCAAAAAGTGAAGAAAAAATTTTTATAAGAAAAAAAACCCAGCAGCTCCCCCTCGTGGATAGGCGTGGTTTGGTGTGGTAGGTCTTGGAGGCTGCTCTCAGAGGCTCCACCTTGGTGTCTGCAGAGATTAGAATGGCGGCATGCCAAGCTCTGCTGAACTAAGCACTGTAGGCCACTCTAATGAGTCCGATCTCCTTGGGCCACAGTTGAGCCGAGTTGTATTTTCCAGGCGCGCCTCGGTTCAAAGTTCCAGTCCATGCACGTTTATGCGACCACAGGTGAGATGTATTTGCTTTGGTGGCTGGCTTCTTAGAGGGAGGAATCAGTTCCTCTTGGCTCAGGCAGGGATTTCGGCTGCCCCTGCCTGAGGCGAAATGAGCAGCAGGAGGTGAAGTGCACACCTTCACAGACCCAACTGGGAAGTCCCCAGGAGTCCCCACCCCCAGCTGGGATCGCGATAGCAATGGGGGAAAAAATTGAGTCTCTCTTGACTTCGGACAGCTGTTGCTCAAGGTGCTGTGCACTGCTGGAAATGAGCTGGAAGCTCCTGCAGCCTAAGCGCGCGCCCAGGCCTCCACCGCTGCCAACTCCCTGCCGGGATTGCATAGGTGTGGGCCCTATTTTTTCCCTGTGAGCACCTGGGATTTGGGATTCATGCGGCCAATGCAGGGGGTGAGATGCGCCGTGGAAATGAGGTGCGTGGTCCCGCTCCCAAAACCGAGCGCCCCTGGCGCCGCCATCACCGCAGTCGTGGCCGCTGATTCCCCGCCGAGATGGCTTAGGGCTGGAAGCTGGTCTTTCCCTTGCGCCACCTGGGTTCGGGATTCTGGCTACCCAGCAGTTATCTATGGAGTGAGTTTCTCTCTCCAAGCGCGGCTAAGCATTCCTTACCTCTTCCCCAGAGACAGTACTATGAGCGTGTTCAGTCACTCTGTCCCTTCCCTTTGTCTCTTGGGCTCTGCTCACGTTTGCCCCGTATTGGGCTGGGGCTCCCACCTCCCCTGCCCGTCCCGGGCTGGCCCTGTTTTCAGATCTCCCCAGTTCGCACTCACTCACTCACTCAGGTATCCTTGAGGTTCTTTTCTTTCTGGAGTCCGTATTTTATCCTTCCACTCTTGCAGATGAGAGTAATGTCCTTCTCAGTTAGATAGATGGGGCGGGTGGAGTTTACAGAGCTCCCTTCCTCTCTGCCATCTTGGCTCCTCCCTCAGCATAGTGACTTCAAGAGCCATTCATTCAAGGCCCATCCATGTTGTAATATGTGTCAGAATTTCCCTCCTTTTTAAGACTGAAAAATACTCCATTATATATGTGTATACCATTTTTTAAAAATTAATCAATGGACATTTGGGTTTTCCACCTTTCGGCTATTGTGAATAATACTTCCATAAACATGAGCACACAATTATCTATTAATGTCCCTGCTTTAAATCCTTTTGAGTATATACCCAGAAGTTAGAATTGTTGGATAATACAATAATTCTATTTTTAATTTTTGAGGAACTGTCATACCATTTTTCATAGTGGCTGTACAACTTTACATTCCCACCATCCCTGTACAAGACTTCTAATTTTCCCAAATTCTCACCAACTGCTTTTGGAGTCTTATTTTATATAAATAGCCATCCTAGTAAGTATAAGGTGGTATCTCATTATGGTTTTGATTTGCATTTTTCTAATAAGTAGTGATGATGAATATCTTTTCATGTGCATATGGGCAATTTGTATATATCTTCTTTGGTAAAGTGTCTGTTTAAGTCCTTAGGCTTTTTAAAAAACTGGTCGTTTGTTTTGTTATTGTTTACTCTTAGGAGTTCTATACATATCCTAGATATTAATATCTTATCAGATATATGATTTGAAAATACTTCCTCCCATTCTGTGGTTTGCCTTTTTTACTCATGATTAATCTGTCATTTGATGCACAAAAGTTTTAAATTTTCATGAAGATCAATTTATCTATTTTGTTGTTGTTGTTGCCTCTACCTTTGGTGTCATAGCCAAGAAATCATTACCAGACCCAGTGTTACGAAGATTTCCCCCTGTTTCCTTCAAAGAGTTTTACAGTTGCAGTTCATACCTTTAGGTCTTTGGTCCATTTTGAGATCATTTTCATATGTGGTGTAAGATAAGTGTCCAACTTCATTCTTTTGCATGTGATATCCAGTTTTCCTAATGCTATTTGTTGAAAAAGCTGTCCTTTTGCCATTAAATGGTCTTGGCATCCTTGTCGGAAATCAGTTAGCCATATATAAACCCATTTACTACTCTGTTCTCCGTTTTATTCCATTGGTCTATAGGGTTGTTTTTATACTAGTACCACACTGTTTTGATTACTGTAGCTTTATAAGAAGTTTTGAAATCAGAAGGTGTGTGAGTCCTCCAAATTTATTCTTCTTTATCAAGATTGTTTTGAATATCCAGGGTCCCTTGAGATGATATGAATTTTTAAGATGTAAAAAAGATGCCATTGGGATTTTGACAGAGATTGCATTGAATCTGTATTTTGGATAACATTATCATCTTTTTTTAAACTATAATTTATTGTCAAATTTGTTCACATACAGTGTGTACAGTGTGCTTTTGGTTTTGTGGATAGATTCCTGTGGTTCATCCCTTACATACAACACTTAGTGTTCATCCCAACAAGTACCCGCCTCAATGCCCATCACCCATTTCCCCCTCTCCCTGACCCTCCCCATAAATCCTCAGTTTGTTCTCTGTATTTAAGAGTCTTTTATGGTTTGCCTCCCTCCCTCTCTGTTTGTAACTATTTTTTTCTCCTTCCCTTCCCCCATGGTCTGTTAAGTTTCTCCAGTTCCACATAGGAGTGAAGACATATGATCTCTGTCTTTCTCTGACTGACTCATTTCACTTACCATAATACCTTCTAGTTTCACCCACCATGCTGGAAGTGGCATGATTTCATTCTTTCTCATTGCCAAGTAGTATTCCATTGTATAGATGAACCACATCTTCTTTATCCATTCATCAGTTGGTGCATTTAGGCTTTTCCCATAATTTGGCTATTGTTGAAAGTGGTGCTATAAACATTGGGATATGTGTGCCCCTATGAATCAGCACTCCTATATCCTTTGGATAAATTCCTAGTAATGCTATTGCTGGGTTGTAGGGTAGTTCTATTTTTAATTTTTTGAGGAACCTCCAGACTGTTTTCCAGAGTGGCTACACCAGTTTGCATTCCCACCAACAGTGCAAGAGGGTTCCCGTTTTCCCACATCCTTGCCAGCATCTGCTGTTTCCTGAGTTTTAGCCACTTTGATCAGTGTAAGGTGGTATCTCAGTGTGGTTTTAATTTGTGTTTCCCTGATGAGTGACGTTGAGCATCTTTTCATGTGCCTGTTGGCCATCTGGATGTCCTCTTTGGAGAAGTGTCTACTCATGTCTTCTGCCCATTTCTTCACTGGATTATTTGTTTTTTGGGTGTGCAGTTTGGTAAATTCTTTATAGATTTTGGATACTAACCCTTAATCCGATATGTCATTTGCAAATATCTTTTTCCATTCCATCGGTTGCCTTTTGTTTTCTTGATTGTTTCCTTTGCAGTGCAGAAGCTTTCTATCTTGATGGAGTCCCTTTTAATTTTGCTTTAAATTCCCTTGCCTTTGGAGATGTGCCACCCCAAAATTTGTTGCAGCTAAGGTCAAAGAGGTTGTTGCCTGTTTTCTCCTCTAGGATTTTGATGGTTTCCTGTTTCATACTTAGGTCTTTCATCTGTTCTCAGTTAATTTTTGTGTATAGTGTAAGAAAGTGGTCTAGTTTCCGTCTTCCTCCTGTTGCTGTCCAGTTCTTCCAGCACCATTTGCTAAAGAGACTGTCCTTTTTTCCATTGGATATTCTTTCCTGCTTTGTCAAAGATTAGTTGGCCATACATTTGTGGGTCTATTTCCGTGTTCTCTATTCCATTGGTCTATGTGTCTGTTCTTGTGCCAAAACCATATTGTCTTGATGATTACAGCCTTGTAGTAGAGGCTAAAGTCTGGGATATTGATGCCTCCCGTTTTGGTTTTCTTTTTCAACATAACTTTGGCCATTTAGGGTCTTTTGTAGTTTCATATACATTTTAGGATTTTTTGTTTTAACTTTGAGAAGACTTCTGGTGCTATTTGATTGAGATCGCATTGAATGTGTAGATTGCTTTGGCTAATAGTGACATTTTAATATTTGTTCTTCCAGTACATGAACATGGAATGTTTTTCCATTTCTTTGTGTCTTCTTCAATTTCCTTCATAAGTTTTCTATAGTTTTTTAGCATGCATATCTTTCCCATCTTTGGTTAGGTTTATTCCTAGGTATTTTATGGTTCTTGATGCAATTGTAAATGGGATCGATTTCTTGATTTCTCTTTCTGTTGCTTCATTACTGGTGTATAGAAATGCAAATGGTTGCTGTACATTGATTTTTATATCATGCAATTTTGCTAAATTCATGTATCAGTTCTAGCAACTTTTTGGTGGAGTCTGTTGGTTTTTTCCATGTAATGTATCATGTCATCTATGAAAAGCAACAGTTTGACTTCTTTGTCAATTTGGATGCCTTCTATTTTATTTTGTTGGCTGCTGAGGCTAGGCCTTCTAACACTATGTTAAACAACAGTGGTGAGAGTGGACACCCCTGTCATGTTCCTGATCTCAGGGGGAAAGTTGTCAGTTTTTCCCCATTGAGAATGTTATTAGCTGTGGGCTTTTCATATATGGCTTTTCTGATGTTTAGGTATGTTCCTTTTATCCTGACTTTCTTGAGGGTTTTTATTAAGGAAGGATGCTATATTTTGTCAAATGCTTTTTTTTTTGCATCTATTGACAAGATCATATGGTTTTTATCCTTTCTTCTATTAATGAGGTGTATCACACTGATTTGCAAATACTGAACCAGCCCTGCAGCCCAGGAATGAATCCCACTTGATCGTGGTGAATAATTCTTTTTATATATTGTTGAATTTGATTTGCTAGTATCTTGTGGAGAATTTCTGCATCCATGTTCACCGGTGATATTGGCCTTTAATTCTCCTTCTTAGTAGAGTTGGTCTGGTTTGGGAATCAAGGTAATGATGGCTTTTAGAATGAGTCCAGGAGTTTCCCTTCCCTTCCATTCCCTTCCTTTTTCTTTTTTCCTTTTTTGGAATAGCTTGAGGAGGATAGGTATTAACTCTGCCTTTAATGTCCGGTAAATTTCCCCTGGGAAGCCATCTGGCTCAGACTCTTGTTTGTTGGGAGATTTTTGATAACAGATTCAATTTCATCACTGGCTATGGGCCTGTTCAAATTTTCTATTTCTTCCCATTTGAGTTTTGGTAGTGTGTGGGTGTCTAGGAATCTGTTCATTTCTTCCAGGTTGTCCAGTTTGTTGGCATATAATTTTTCATAGTATCTCTTATAATTGTTTTTATTTATGTGATGTTGTTTGTGACTCGTCCTTTTTCATTCATGATTTTATCTATTTGGGTCCTCTCTCTTTTTCTTTTTGAGAAATCTGGTTAGAGGGGTTATCAATTTTGTTTATTTTTTCAAAAACCAGGTCTTAGATTCATTGATTAGTTCCATTTATTTTTAATTCTATATTGTTTATTTCTGCTCTAGTCTTTATTATTTCTCTTCTTCTTCTGGCTTTGGGGTTTCTTTGCTGTTCTGCTTCTATCACCTAAAGGAGCTAGAAGCTAAAAATCCCCTAAAGGAATTTTTCTTATTTCTTGAGATAGGCCTGGATTGCAGTGTATTTGTCTCTTAGGATTGCCTTTGCTGCATCCCAAAAGGTGTGGACTCTTGTGTTTTCATTCTCATTTGCTTCCATATATTTTTAAATTTCTTTTTAAATTTCCTGGTTGATCCATTCATTCTTTAGTAGGATGTTCTTTAACTTCCATGTATTTGGAGACTTTCCAGTTTTTTTCTTGTGGTTGATTTCAAGTTTCATACCATTGTGATCAGGTCAGAGTATTGTCCCTTCAGTCCTTCTCAGTTTAATAGATGCAGGTGGGCGAAGACTATAGAGCTTCCTACTTCTCCACCATCTTGCCCCCCATACCATTGTGATCAGAAAATAGGCAAGATATGATTGAAATCCTTTTATATTTATTGAGGGTTGTTTTGTGACCCAGTATGTGATCTATCTTGGAGAATGTTCCATGTGTACTTCAAGAAGAATGTGTATTTGCTGCTTTTGGATGAAAAGTTCTGAATATATCCGTCAAGCCCATCTGGTATAGTGTATCATTTAAGGCCATTGTTTCTTTATTGATTTTTTGCCTAGATTATCTGCCCATTGCTGTAAGTAGAGTATTGAAGTCCCCTGCAATTACAGTATTCCTATCAATAAGATTGCTTATGTTTGTGATTAATTGGTTTATATATTTGGGTGCTTTCAAGTTTGGAACATAAACATTTACAGTTGTTAGCTCTTCTTGATGGATAGACCCCATAATTATGATATATGCTCTTCTTCATCTCTTGTTACAGCCTTTAGTTTAAATCCAGTTTGTCTGGGGGAGGGGGGGGGGATGGTCATGCTGGGGGGCACTTGTGGGGAGAAGCACTGGGTGTTATATGGAAACTAATTTGACAATAAACCATTATAAAAAATAAAATAAAAAAATTAACAGTAGAACTCCCCTATGACCCAGCAATAGCACTGCTAGGGATTTACCCAAGGGATACAGAAGTGCTGATACATAGGAGCACATGTACCCCAATGTTCATAGTGGCACTTTCTACAATAGCCAAATCATGGAAAGAGCCTAAATGTCCATGAACTGACGAAGGGATCAAGAAGATGTGATATATATATGCATGGCAATGAGAAAGAATGAAATATGGCCATTTGTAGGAAAGTGGATGAACCTTGAAGGTGTCATGCTAAGCGAAATAAGTCAGGCAGAGGAAGACAGATACCATATGTTTGCACTCATAGGTCTAACAGGAGACCAGGAGAAACCTAATGGAGGACCAGGGGGAGGGGAAGAGGGAAAGAGAGTTGGGGAGAGAGAGGGACGCAAAACTTGAGAGACTATTGAATACTGAAAATGAACTGAGGGTTGAAGGGGAGGGGGGAACAGAGGTGGTGGTGATGAAGGAGGGCACTTGTGGGGAAGAGCACTGGGTGTTGTATGGAAACTAATTTGACAATAAACTACTTTAAAAGAAAGAAAAAAAATAAATCTAGTTTGTCTGATATAAGTATGGCTACTCCAGCTTTCTTTTGACTTCCAGTACCATGATAGGTGGTTCTCCATACCCTCACTTTCATTCTGAAGATGTCCTCAGGTCTAAAATGGGTCTCATATATAGCATATAGATGGATCTTCTCTTTTTTATCCATGATGATACCCTGTGTCTTTTGATTGGAGCATTTAGTCATTAAATTCAAAGTTGTTATTGAAAGATATGGATGTAGTGTCATTGTGTTATCTGTAGGTTTCATGATTATGGTGATGTCTCTGGTCCTTGTAGTCTTTGCAGCATTCCACTCACAGAGTCCCCCTTAGGATCTCTTGCAGGATTGGTTTGGAGGTCATGAACTCCTTCAGTTTTTCTTTGGGAAAGGCTTTATCTCCCCTTCTATTCTGAATGCCAGCCTTGCTGGATAAAGGATGCTTGGCTGCATATTTTCCTATTCAGCACATTGAATATACCCTGCCACTCCCTTCTGGCCTGCCAAATTTCAGTGGATAGGTCTGCTACTACCCTTATGTGTCTATCCTTGTAGATTAAGACCTGTTTGTCCCTTGCTGTTTTCAGAATTCTCTCTTTATTTTTGTATTTTGTCAGTTTCACTATGATATGCCATGGAGAAAATCTATTGTTAAATCTTTTTTTTCCCTCTCTAATTTGTTTTTTTTAATAATAGTTTATTGTCAAATTGGTTTCCAGATAACACCCAGTGCTTCTCCCCACAAGTGCCCCCCACCATGACCGTCACCCCTCCCTTCCTCCCCCTCCCCTTTCAGTCCATGGTTCGTCTTCAGTATTCAGTAGTCTCCCTTGATCTGTGTCCCTCACTCTTCCCTGCTCTCTTTCCCTCTTCCTCTCCCCATGGTCCCCTGCCAGGTCTGTCCTGTTAGACCTATGAATGCAGACATATGGTATCTATCCTTCTCTGCCTGACTTATTTCGCTTAGCATGACACCCTCAAGGTCCATCCACTTTCCTACAAATGGCCATATATCATTCTTTCTCATTGCCATATAGTACTCCATTGTATATATA